>JAXIVH010000031.1:702500-782500 GCA_036785325.1 Urophycis tenuis
AAACAGTTGCAATTTGTATTTAATTCCTACCTATAACTGCAATCACACTCGGTACACATTAACCTTGCTGTTAGTATAAATCGGCAGGGTTGGATTTAGTTACAGCGTATTTGGAGAGCTGAATTGACAGTTATCTGCCTGTTGCACGGGTTGTAATGGTTACCTAGTGTGCTAGCCTACATTTTTACCTGTTAATATTCTCTAAATCCTCTAATCTAGACGGAGAAAATACGCCAACATAATTAATTACTCGTCAATTTAATTCCGATGCCCTACAGATATGAGAATGTCATTCTTTAAACGTTTTACCTCGGACAAGTGCTGCTCCTACCATCTCCTCCGTTGAAATACATTGAGTGACAGTGACAGTTGGCTCGCGCTAACTTCCGGGAACTTCTGAGGGACCCCATGCGCCGCCATTGCTGTGAAAAAAACGAACCATTGCAGTGAACGGAGTTGACGCCACTCTCTCTCTATAGTACTCTAAACAATACAAACACTTTTATTAAAACATATCCCTATTCTAAAACCAATAAAAAAAAAAAAAAAATCACTCAATACTGGGAAACAAGGGGAACCAATCAGTGCTGAGACCTACTGTGAGGAACCGCATCCAAGGGGGGGGGGGGATCCCAGGGACACCACAAGCCGAGCAAACAAAAGTAAAAGAATCAACCAAGTACATGTACAACAACACCAAGGGGACACCGTGTCCAGGACACCAATCCACCACCGTAGGCTCAGCACCTGAAAGGGGGAGACCAGAGAGTAACCAGCCTGGAACAAAATAATGAAATCAAAATAATAACTAATAACACTAAAAATCTAACAAATGTACACGATCTCACGTAATCAAACAATGAAAAAGAAAAGCTCTATATTCACAACAGACATGCAACCCATAATAACCCAAAGAGACACAAAACTATAAGAAATGAAAGAAATGACCACAAAGGAACAAAAAAAAAACCATCAACCATGTCCCATACAGTCCTCTCACACGCGCACACACCTACACCCACGTTAAGATGTGGCTACACAAACAATAACAGAACACGTTGCCGAGCCACCGCTTTGCCCCGGCAGCAACAGGGAGAAACACACTCTCCAGGCGAATGAAACGGCAGGGCGATGAGGGTCCGAGTCGACCCTGGCGAGGCGGTGAGTGTCCGACGCAAGGCTGACCAAAGCCAGGCGAAGCAGCACAGTTTTAGGGAGGCACCGCGATCAGTCCAACTTTGTGCAACGCACAAACAAACAAAACAAAAGAACGCGAACACAAAGCAAAAACAAAACAGAACAAAGCAAAACAAAGCAGCAGTGATTCTACGGGCGGTTTAGCCGGCGCTGCGTTGCTACCGCCAGTCACCGGGTCAGGCCGTCTCGGCCAACACGACATGGAGCAGAGGGATCGGCGCGATACGAAAGCGACCAGCAGCAATCAGGGGGCGGCATATGGAGCGGTGAGCAGCGCACAGCCAGCAGCAACACCCAAGCGAGCCTTCGTGAAACAATAACTAAAATTAACACTGGATGGGAAACATACGGGGAGAAATGCAGCCGCTGCCGGCAGCTCACCTGTCACCACACGGAAGCGGAAATGGAGGACGCACAGGCGTGACGTGACCCAGCCCCCGGCACGCAGGAGGCCGACAGGTGCTCTACGCCCGCCTTTATGTGGCAGTCTTCCACCGTGATTGGTTGGGACTGCAGCACAGCTGGCTGTCACCATGACAACCAACTACATGTTGCCACACTAGGAACAAAACTCAAGTATTCAACAATTCTTTCAGGCTGACAATACAAATTTTCATGGCATTGGTCTCACAGTAAAGACGTGAACCTCACCGCGTTTGATCCTACAATTTATTAGTGCAGTCTGTAGAAATAAATGACATTTAGTTGAATTAATTTGCCAGAAATTGAATATAACACATAAGTATGCTTTAACATCGTAAAATGTATGTGTGGGTGCATGTGTTCTTCAGTAATGTGACAGCACAAACTTGGAAAATAATGACAGGAAAACATCTGGTCTATAGTTGTTTTAGACCACTGTATTTAATGTTAGATTTGTTGGTCAAAAGGCAGACACCCTCAAATCGTTATTGAACAATCAGAATCAAGCAACATGACTGTGGTATAACAGTCCACACACCCAGCCTCCACAACTCTGCATACATCTAGAACCTCAGGATCGCATATGTCCATACATTGTTTCTAGATCAGAATTGGAAAACACAAAGGGGTAGGTAACCATGCTGGGTGTTTAATCGCAGCAGTGAGCAGCAGGCTGTTTTCAGAAGCACCATATCCCTTTCACGGCTGTTCGACTCACGGTGCTTCTAGCTAGACGCTTGCTTTAACTGTTGGGGCTTCAAGGGAAACTCAGCACAAGTATTGTTTTGCTGGTGGTGTCGGATTGGCCCTGTGTACAAAGTATACTAATTGGTAACCATGGGATACAGGCAATAGTGGGATTGAAGGCTGTCTGATGGGTGTACAGGATGACAGATAGAGGCAGGAGTGGTTAGCATCAGTGGGAGAGGTGACATTTTAGGTTGGCAAGGTGTGAACCTAGACAGACACGCACACACACACACACACACACACACGCGCGCGCGCGCACACACACACACACCCACACACACATCCACCCACCCACCCACCCACCCACACACACACACACACACACACACACACACACACACACACATACACACACACACACACACACACACACACTGATACACGCACAGACACACACACACACACACACACACACACACACACACACAGACACACACACAACACACATTTACACAGTCTGCAGAGATAATGTGGTGTCAACTGTTCAACATAGTTATTGGTTTTAAACAAGGTTTCAAACCAGGAACCTTTTAATATTTTGCGTAATTATATTGCTGTCTCAAAAAGAAGTGGGCTCATTTGATTGTCTTAACATTATTTGAAATCACTTTAGGTATGCCTTTGAAATGTATTGAAATATGTGTGTGTGTGTGTGCGTTTGCATACCCGTGCATGTCTGAGTGTGTGCATGTCTGTGTATGTGTGTGTGCATATCTGTGCATGTGTGTCTGTGTGTATAAGAAACCCCACTCCTGATTCACTCAGGGAGTTTGTGGCTTGTACTGTACTTGTTTTGAATAATCTCTCGCTCTCTTCTTCTGTCTCTCTCTTTCTTTATCTCTCCATCAAGCTGTTTCCCTGGGCAGATGCCTTCATTCTCCACATATTTATTTTAGCGCACTCAGTCCTTTTGAGCAATTTGCATGATCTGATCTAAAGTCAACTATCCCTCTCTGTCTGTTTGATTCACAATATCTCTCTCTCTCTCTCTCTCTGTTGCTCTTCTGCTCTCAATATCTCTCTCGCTGGATGACAGTGATCTTCTGGCAGATCTCTAATGAAAGAACACAGGGGACCAAGAGAATAATTAGGTTAAGAAAGATTTGCATGTCGTCGCCACACACACGCACGCTTGAAGGCACATAGATGCTCACATGCACACTCAAACACTAAAAAACACACACAAGCCCGCACACCCACTGCTTCCTGTTTAAATCATATTCATTTTGTATATATCTGTGTGTGTATTTTTATGGGTGTGCGTTGGTGTGTCAGGGAATTGTTAGTGTGATGTAGTTTCAGTCACAACAGACTATCCTGTGTCCTGTCACGAAACACACACACACACACACACACACACTACATTTTCCTTCTCCTTAGGGAGTAAGAGATAGCACCCATTACTGTCAGCCTTGTCTGCTCCTAATTGGCTCAGATCGTAGCCCGTTGGCCCGATGGGAGGGCCCGCAAATTCAATTAAACCACTTGATTCTCCTGATTCTCCTTCTTAAATATTTAATGTCTCCAGGTAGAAACAGAGTGACATGCCAGGCGAGGGAACACTTCCCGAAATATGGTCACAATAAACCATGATCATGATGTCATCTGTTTGTATGTATGTATGTATGTATGTATGTAGGTATGTATGTATGTATGTATGTATGTGTAGCCCTGTCTATGTTAAAACCATTTAGAAAAATATATAATTGATAAATAAGTTATGTTCATAAAGTTCATTTTATTATAATACATTTCTTTGTGATTTAGATAATTACATAAATTCAGTGACAGTTCGTATTTAATACAAAATGTTAAAAATATCTATAGTATAGTGTATAGGCATCGGATGTACTCATTTTGTAACATATCCTTATTCTATCTGTCAGTCTTATGTCTGCTCATTTTCTATGGTTATAGAAAACTATCACCCAATCAAACAGGCCAAGGTAGCATTTACGATTGTGCGGAGTATTGTCTTCATTTCCAGTGGTAAATGCAGAGTTTATCAGCAGAACGCGGTGATATTAAGGCGTACTGAGGGTAAATGTTGTTCCGGTATGTTGGTGATTATGAACACTAACCGCGATGAGCGATTAGCGTGTGCTAACATGCTATTAGCGATTTTGCACACATTTGTATGTAGTGGCCTAACGTTACTCTAGGTATTTGATGGGTGTTACTATAGTATGCTGTGAACTCGGAATGAGCTCACAGAAATGCACAGAGACTATGCATATGACTGATGTAGAGCCGTGTGTGTATGTTCGCCAGAGATCCAGACCAGGACACACATCTTGGACCTTTTTTTGTATTCTCTCGACGCGGCGAGCGGCGGCTAGTGGCAGTGGGTGTCACCAGTCAGCAGTCCCCGGGGTTTTTGTTCCTCTCACCCTTCATTCATTTACACCATTCATCCCCTCATCCATTTCCGACAAGCAGTGTGTAACATCCTGATGGTCCCTAATGGACATGGTATTCTAATGTAACTTCAGAGTCCCGCAAGATCACAGGTGTGTTCGAGATGGTGGAATAAATGGCACAATCATATACCAGCGTCCTGTATAGTTTATTATAAACTCAATTCAGCCAGCGGCCTGAACGGAATATTACACAGAATATTACATGGTGTCAGAGTAGAGGCTCAAAGACTCATCTTCCGATCCGAAAATGGATACCTACGGCGTTCCAGCACCCAGCATAAACTGGGAATCTCCGAACCTGCCAGAAGCATGGCGTCAGACAACACCCCAAGCTGATGTTTTCGGAACCCCTGAAAGGTAAACCCGAAGAGGAAAAATGTAGTTACCTTCTCCTGTGGATCGGGGAGAAAGGACGGGACGTGTACAATACCTGGACACTGGGGGCGGACGACGCTAAGAGGCTAAGCACGTACTATGACAAGTACACTGTACTGTAGAAAGTACCGGAGCCTATAAAGGACTGTATAATTACCAAAGGGAGGTAATCTGATTCAATGCATTTATAACCAGATAACCAAATAATATAATAAACCTGTGTACGTATTTAAATAAGAGTGAGAGGAGACTAAAACTAAGTTTAACAATTTAATACAGAACCCAATATTACATACAATAAGCTGCCCTAGAAACACACATTACACATTGCCATACAAACACTTTAATCCACACTTACACTCTACCTCCCCAATGCTGTACCCTCCCTTTAACTTTCTCACACAGCCCACACACACACACAGTCCGACCTGAGGCCCTTCGGTGGGCCTGACGAATGTCCTTGCGCTCGTAGTGCGGCGCAGCTGGATCGTTGGTGCACGTGGAGTGGGGGGGAAGGGGGTGAGTTGAAACTGCCGGATACAAAGGGGACGTTGGAGAGGGGGGACACCTCCCTTGTAGATCGGGTGAAGATCGGCGGTGCTGCCTGGTAGGGGGGAATTGAACCCGCCTCACGAACCTCGTCTGGATCGGGGAAAACCAGCCTCTTCCTGGGTCCCTCTGGCGACTGGGCCGCGGGCGCGTGCTGCTGGGCGCGCACTCTGTTCCACAAGTTGGTCGCGCTAGCTAGCTAACTAGCTACCGTCCACTTTGCTAGCCCTGGCCAGTCCAACACTAGCGCTCTGAACGGACGGCAGACACACCTCCGTCTGCCGACACACCGCACAGCCGACACACCGTACTGCCGACAGCGCAAACACGAATACTCAAACCCAACCGTGGACACCCGAGTCTGCCGCGGCTCCCGACTTCACGTCCGCACCGCGCGGTTTCCAGCTGCAGACCGCCTGGCAAACTTCGCGAATTCCCGCCGACTGACTGCGCGAGACTGGCATATATCTGAACATATGACCAGCCTAATCACTCCGCACAGCATTATATCAGCATGAAACAAATAGATCTTAGTAAAAATAGGAAAACAAATAACCCCAATTGAACATAATATTGCATGGCTTCTTAAATAACAAAATGCCCAAACTTGTTGCATAGACTAAACTGACACATCAAAAGCAAATAAACAAAATGAATGATACAATACCCCATTAACATAAACCAATAATTACCTTAATATGTAATTAAAGGGGCAATGACATGAAAATATGCAAACCTTCAGAACATACACAGAGTACCTCACGCCCAAGTCTAACCCAATATACGTCAGATACCGCTTCCACGAGAAGATGCAAGGGGACGGTGAGACCTTCGAACATTTCGTCACAGAGCTAAAACTCCTCGTCAAAGACTGCGGATACCCAAACAGTGACGAAATGGTGAGGGACCGCATCATTTTTGCTACTAATTCCCCACGGGTGCGCGAGAAGCTAATTAGCCATGGCGCAGACCTTACGTTAGACAGAGCCATAGATATTGCATGCTCCCATGAGTTAGCGCAAGCCCACCTCAAAGACATAGTCGGAGGCGGCGGCCCCATTGGCGACGCTGTACATGCCGTAGGGAGAAGACCCGACAACAGGCGTCCATCCAGCTTCAAAGCTAGGGCAAGAGAGCTCGCTGCCACGAGCAAGGAATGTCACCGCTGCGAAGGTACACACAGCAACATGGACGGCGACTGCCCAGCTAAAGGGAAACAGTGTTCAAAATGCAAGAAGCATAACCACTTCGCCAGAGTCTGCAGGTCAAAGCAATACACAAACACAAAGACTCACACACACACAAGCACAAAAGCTATCCACACACTTGATGAGGATGCTACAGATGAGCAGGTAGAGTTGTTCATTGATGGGCTCACAACCGAAAACACGGGAGAAAGCAATGAACAGGCATACATAGAAATTGAAATTGGAGCCCAGACTGTTAAATTCAAAATAGACACAGGTGTTCAAATTAATGCCATCCCGGAGCACACGTTCAAAAGACTGTTCAAAGACGTCACAGTGAAGCCAGCCATAAAAAGACTCACCACATATGGAGGGGAACCATTGGAAGTGAAGGGCACCTGCAACCTGTTGTGTAAGCACAAAGACAATTCCATGATGATGAAATTCTATATAGTAGACACGAAAGCACCCCCCATCTTAGGAATGAGAGCCAGTCTGGACCTGAACTTAATAAAACTGATACTGGCAGTAACTGAGGAGGACAAAGAGCTGGACACAGGTTCACAGAACCTTCTCAAGGAATACGCTGATGTTTTCAAGGGCATAGGAGAGTTTCCAGGGGAATGCAACCTCCATGTCGACCCGAGCGCCACACCGGTGGTATATCCACCGCGAAGAGTTCCCATTGCACTACGAGATAAAACAGGAAACTCGATGGGATGGAGGCAAGCAACATCATCTGTAGAGTGACAGAGCCCACAAAATGGTTCAACGCCCTTGTACTCGTAGAAAAACCTCAGACAGGAAAACTGAGAGTCTGCCTGGACCCGAGGTACCTCAACAAGGCAATTCAAAGACCACACTACCTGTTATCAACCTTAGAAGACGTCACCACCAAGCTGGCCGGAGTACGCTACTTCAGTGTCCTCGACGCCAGGTCTGGCTATTGGGCCATAAAACTGAACGCTGAGTCGTCCCTACTAACAACATTCAACACCCCCTTTGGCAGGTATAGGTTCCTGAGGCTGCCCTTTGGGATCAATTCGGCCCAGGATGAGTTCCAGAGATGGGTTGACGAAACATATGAAGGCCTCGGTGGCGTAGCTGCAATAGTCAATGACATCCTGGTCTTTGGGAGATCAAAGCAGGAGCACGATGACAACCTCAAGGCCATGCTGAGACGCACAAGAGATAGAGGGGTAAGGCTAAATCCAGACAAATGCCAAATGTGTGTGTTGGAGGTCAGTTACTTTGGCCACACGCTCTCACGCGAAGGTGTCAAACCAGACCCACGAAAAATAAAGGCAATCCAGGAAATGCAAACTTTTAAAGCAAGACAGTGAGTTTGTATGGGACAGTAACCACGACAAAGTGTTCATGCAAATGAAAGAACTGATAACACATCACCCTGTGCTTGCCTACTTCGACCCCGAGAAGGAGCTGAGACTTCAAATGGATGCTTCAAAATGCGGCCTCGGTGCAGTCATGCTCCAGGAGGGATGGCCAGTTGCATAAGCATCAAAGTCACTCAACAGCACCAAAGAAAATTACGCACAGATAGAAAAGGAACTGTACGCAGTACTTTTCGGGTGCAAGCGTTTCCACAAATACATGTACTGGCGCAGAGTGACCGTAGAGTCTGATCACAAACCTCTAGTAGCAATCCTCCGAAAACCCCTAGCCGCAGCACCACCACGGCTACAGAGGATGATTCTACAGCTCCAAAAGTACAACATCCATATCATCCACCGCCCGGGAAAAGACATACCAGTGGCTGACACCCTGTCCCGCAAGTCCATCGAGCACCAGGACAGCAGCCTGAAAGAAAGCATGGAAGCACAGGTACACACACTCATCAGCAGCATCCCAGTGAGTGACAACAAACTGCTGGAGATCAAAGAAGCAACAGCACAAGACACACAGCTCGGTGCACTCAATAGAGCCATAAAAGAGGGATGGCCTGATGAAAGGAGGAAATGCCCACCCAATATCCAGGAATACTGGAACCACAGGGATGAGATCTCCGAAATTGAAGGAATCCTCTTCAAAGGAGAGAAAGAACAAAGACCCCTACCTCACCCTCCTTGAATACAGAAACACTCCAGTGGACAATCTGCAATCACCTGCCCAGCTTCTCATGAGCCGACGCCTGCGTTCCATTCTCCCAATGACCGTGAGAAATCTGCCCCGTGCAGCACTCCAGACAGCCGTTCATGAAGGAAGAGAGGCCTGCCAACACCATCAGCAGATGTATTACAACAGAACCACCAGGCCCCTGTCTCACCTACCTGTTAGCACCCCTATCCGTTTCTGGCAGGAGGATGGATCCTGGAGACCTGCAACAGTGACACAACATGCAGACACACCCCGAAGCTACTACATCCAAACAAGAGATGGACAGACTCTTCGACGGAACCGCTGGCCTCTCTGTGAAAGCAGAGGGACTTCAAGCACTGACAACACCCAAGATACAGACACACATGCCAGTCACACACTACATTACTCACATGCTGACAACACCCAGTACACAAACACACATGTCAGACACATACAGCACTCACACCCTGAACCTGAGAACCACACACAACCAGAGAGCCAGCCACAGCAGCAGCAGCCTGGTTACACAAAAAGATCTGGCCGGATAATCTGGCCAAGACTGGCCCTTGACTTGTGAATTGAAAAGGGTGTATCACTGCCCTTATATACAAAATCACTTACCTGTTGTAAGTTAGACACATTTTTATGTGTTGTGTTGTTGCACACTTGTTAAGAAATATCACTTACCAGTAATGTTGAAAGTGTTTGTGTACTGATATAACTGTTCTTACCTCCTTATGTTCCACATACCTGTTAACTTATTCATAATTAGTGATTCATGGCCTTATGAGAAGTCAAACTTGTCCACTTGTGACCCTTTTATATGTTTATATATAAAAGGGTCATGTTTACTCTGGCCCCTGTTAGTCTACGAGGTACCAACATCAACAGGCGAGGCTCTAGAGAAGTCTATCAGCCAGTTCCTCAGGAAATGACTGGGGCTTCCTCTGTCCTTGAGCAGCATTGCCTTGTATGGCCATTCCACCAAGTTGCATCTTCCTTTGAGTGGACTAACAGAGGAGTTCTAAGTCACCCGCTCCAGAGAGGTGTTGATGTACAGGGACTCCATGGACACAAAAGTCGCAGCAGCAGGAATCCTCGTGAAGACCGGGAAGAAGTGGCGGGTGCAAGAAGCTGTCACTAAAGCTGAGGCGCGACCAAGGCACGAAACGCTGGTGGGCTCCGTGGCAACGGGACGAGCAGGACTTGGTTGTTTTCCCAAGCCACGTTATGATCTGGCTTGTGGAAAAGAGAGGTGCAGACTGATTCAGGACGAGATATGAGCAGAGGTGGAGGAAGAACGCTACACCAAAATGGCCGGCATGTCCAAACAAGGAGCGTGGACCAGGTGGGAACATGCAGATCCCCGCAGAATCACCTGGGCAGAGCTCTGGAAAGCCGAGCCACTTCGGATCAAGTTTCTTGTTCAGTCCGTCTATGTCCTCCCAAGCCCAGCCAACCTGCACACCTGGGGCCTGGCAGACACTCCTGAGTGCAAGCTGTGCCAGAAGAGGGGCACCCTGGAGCACATCTTGAGCAGCTGCTCAAAAGCGCTAAGGGACGGTACCGTTGGAGCCACGACCAGGTGCTAAAGGCTTTGGTAGACTCCATCTGCACAGCGATCCAGCACAGTAAGACCCAGACAGCACCCAAACAATCAATCACCTTCATTAGAGCTGGGCAGAAGGAACAACACCACCGGCCTAGCTCTACAGGGGGGCTCCTCACCACCGCTCATGACTGGCAGCTTCAAGTCGACCTAGGAAGACAGCTCAAGTTCCCAGGCAACATCACAGCCACCTCTCTCCGCCCAGACATGGTGCTAACATCTGAGTCTACCAAGCAAGTGGTTATCATGGAACTGACTGTCCCCTGGAAGACCGTATTGAAGAGGCCCATGAGCGCAAGAGGGCTAAGTACACAGAGCTCAGCTCGGACTGCCGGAACAACAGCTGGAAAGCTCGCCAGTCGAGGTCGGGTGCGAGGCTTCTCTGACCGCTCATTGCTGCAAACCCTCAAACTCCTTGGAGTGAAAGGACTGCAATTGAAAAAAGCCACCACAAACATCCTAGAGGCCGCAGAGAGGGCCTCGCGGTGGCTATGGATCCGTAGGGGGGATCTGTGGGGCAACATGACACTTGGACACAAGCCGGGGACTGATCACCCCTGGCTGGGTCGCCCGGATGAGGATGTATGAGGATTAAAGATCTGAAACACCCTATGACCCCGGGTCCTTCACTGATGACGTGTCCAAGTAGCACCAGAAGGTGTATTCAAACTTTAACTCATATATGTTTACATGTTTATATATATGTTTATCAATGCATACTAATATGAGGTTGTTGATGTGACTACTGTAGGCACAAGTGTTGTGTTCAGCTAATTAATATTATTCTATTACTTTTGTTAAAAAGGGAGATGTAACATCCTGACAGTCCCTAATGGACACGGTATTCTCATGTAACTTCAGAGTCCCGCAAGATCACAGGTGTGTTCGAGATGGTGGAATAAATGGCACAATCATATACCAGCGTCCTGTATAGTTTATTATAAACCCAATTCAGCCAGCGCCTCAATCGGAATATTACACAGCGTACAAACTGACTGAGGACAGACAGTGAGTACCAATAGTGACAAATACACTGGAGCGGTCACCTGGTTTGAGACATCACCGATCCCAAGCCACGATTCAAGCCTGCACCGCTTGGGTATTTTTTATTTTGGGGTTGTGCGCACTCAAGTGTTTTATGTGGGATTTACTTATATTGAGTTTCTTGTAAGATATTGTCACCTGTACCACATGTTAAATAATTTGCTGTGTTTTATATTTTATTAATATAAAAGAAACCATTTACCCTTGGAATCTATGTTTATTCTTAGTAGGATTTTACATTCTATTTATTTTAAGTTCTACTAAGTGGAGGCACCTAATAATTTGTTTGAAAGGGAAAGGAGTCTTGCCATTAGTTCCATTTTATTAGTACAGGTTAATTCGGCACCACACACTAAAAAACAAAGAACCCAGAGCCCGCCCTAATAGAAAAGGTTATTCCGAACCAGTAGCTCTTCCTTAGTTCATAGGGTAGGGTGTTACATATGTATGTATGTATGTATGTATGTATGTATGTATGTATGTATGTGTAACAGGCAGGCTTGGAATTTCATCATTTTAGGGGCAAGGGCACTTTGCCTTTGGTGTTGTCAATTTTTGAAGGTGCAAAGGCCAAATGCCAGGGCAGCAAGGCCATCAAATAAAACAATGATTGTAAGGGTTAAGGGTTATTTTTAATACATAATGTAACTATCAGTGAAAAAAAACTGTTTATTTCAAAATATAATTTATTGGCATCAAATTACCTTTATTTGTACAAACTCCAAAACTCAGTGTGTTTCTGTGATGATAGAAAACTTTATAATATTTTTTCATAGTGCAAGTACGACAGCACCACCTTAGATTTGCTCTTAAGGTGGAATTTATTCCAGTTTCTTCCAGTGGTTAATGATGGCCCAGTCAGCGTGTCTGAATATGTGTCACCCTCACCCAAAGCCTCAAACCAAATACCCGGAACCTTTCTTCTACTGGATTGACAATGTTGTCATCTTTGCACATTTAACTGTCCAGCAAGAGTCATCAGAACAAAATTAAGCATACAACACAAACCATTAAAAATGTCAACTGTAAGCAGCAAATACTGCGAAACAAATATCCATTCCCCTTCAGAGAAAATGGCATTTACACTTGGTTACTAATATCTAAACTCTCATAAACAGCCTTAACGGGCAGTTTTTAGCTGCATCTTGAAAACACTTCTTAATAATCTGTTCCCTCCGCTGCTTGTTCGGCATGACGGTTGCTGTAGGAAAACAACTGAATGAACGTAAAAGACAGATTTACAGACAGACAGACTTACTCTGGCATTGTCCATGATAGTCCGTAGCCTGGACAGCATCCTCCTATCGACCACTGTCATCAGAGTATCCAATCCTCACCCACTACTATTACTATTGGTGTCCGCGACCCTCATCCCACTGCCCCAGCATCTGACAGCGAAGAAGATTGCACTGGCAACAACAGAGTCATAGAACACCCTCAGCATTGTCCTGCAGATGTTGAAGGACCTTAGCCGCCTCAGAAAAAAATAGACGGCTTTGGCCCTTCTTGTAGACGGCCGCTGTGTTACTGGTCAAGTCCAACTTGTTGTTGAAGTACACCCCCAGGTACTTGTACTCCTCAATAGTGTCATCAGGAACCCCCTGGATGAACACAAGGCCCACCGGTGTTTTGGCCCTCCTTAGGTCCACAATGATCTCCTTTGTCTTTGTTGCATTGAGCTGTAGATGGTTCAGCTCACACCAAGAGACAAAGGTGCCCCCAACAGTCCTATATTCACCCTTGTCACCCCCTTCAATACAACCAACTATTGCAGAGTCATCAGAAAACTTCTGAAGGTGGCAGGACTCAGTGCAATGGGCCCCAGTGTTGCTAACCACCCTGTCAGATACACAGTTCTGTAGGCGTACAAACTGTGGTCTGCCCATCAGGTAGTCAACAATCCAGGACACCAAGGGTCTTCCACCTGCATCGCTGCCATCTTCTCACCTAGGAGACCCGGTCGTAAGGTGTTGAAAGCACTGGAGAAGTCAAAGAACATGACTCTCACAGTGCTTGCCGGCTTGTCCAGAAGAGAGTAGACTTTGTTCAGCAGGTAGATGATGCAGTCCTCGACTCCCAGGTGGGGCTGGTAGGCAAACTGCAGTTGGTCCGAGATGGGCCTTACCATAGGCCTAAGCTGCTCTAGGATGAGCCTCTCCAGGGTATTCATGATGTGTGATGTCAGAGCCACCTGTCTGTAGTCCTGAGGGCTGCTGGGACGCAGCGTCTTTGGGACGGGAATGAGGCAGGACGTCTTCCACATCAGAGGGACCTTCTGGTGGTGCAGGCTCAGGTTGAAGACATGATTAAGGCCCAATCTCAATTCTCTATCTTACCCCTTCCCCTTCCCCTACGTCTTGGCCCTTGAAACAGAGGGGTAAGGGCTACATGCCCCTATGAATTGAGACAACACTCGTTACGGTTACGTCATCATACATTGACGACAAAATATTGACAATTTGTTATACACACTGCATGGTGTTTTGTATCTTTTTCAGTTAATACGGTTTTGAATTTCATTGATGTTCAGAAACAATGTCTTTGTTAACCAACATGTCTTTATTTACAATTATGAACATTAACCGCATGACTCACTCCCACATTTGCTTTGAAGCGTATTTTGATTCAGCGTATTTTGATTTCAGACATTTCTGCTCGTTTTCGTGCCGAAAACGTATCAGCTGCCGGGTTTCCTCCGGCGTTCCTGTGTGAAAAAGGACGATATATGTAAAGCACGTATCGATTTGTCTCTAGTTGTCTACACTGATATCAAACGGAATTCGCTGCTAATTGTGTTTAGTAAACTAGACATGCATGGAGGTCATTGCTAGTCAGAGAAATGTGTAGTTGTGCACTCAGCAATGTAACGTTCGCATATCGATTTTCAAAAAAGTTTCGATTAAGAATATGGTTGCAAATATATAGGTACAGGACTGTTTAGAGCACAAAACAATACTGTCGTAAATTTTAAATCAATTATTTCAGCCGAAAATACTTATTACTTACTTACTTACTTACATTTATGTGACTCTCGAGATCTGGCCGCGATTGTTGCCGGTTGCGCATTGTAATGGGTTCCCCTTGGTTTCAAGTAAGCTCCCGATCTTACTTGGTTTCAAGGGGTGTATACCCCTTCCCCTTGGCCCTACCCCTCGGTCGAAATGAGAATTGAGATAGCCCTTGGTCTCACGTGAACGTGCAAAACCAAGGGGAAGGGGTAAGGGGAAGGGGTAAGATAGAGAATTGAGATTGGGCCTAAGTACTCCACACAGCTGGGGGGCAAAGGCTTTAAGTACCCAGGGGAACACACCATCAGGGCCCCCCGCTTTGCCAGAGTGGAGTCTAATCAGTTGTCTTCTCACAAGGTCAGGCGTGAAGAACAATGTAGAGAAGTCCGTGGTGGGAGGGATAGGGTCCTCAGGTAGTGGAAGACAGGATCCCCTCCCCCCTGCTCTGCGCAGGGGGGAGGGGTGGAGCAGGTTGGAGCTGTGAAGTGGCCGGGAGTTAATAGAGGTGGTGAGAGGCAGGAGGGGGGTCTATAAAGAGGCACTGGTTTTAGGGTTTTAGGGCTGCCAGCAGCAGTAGCAGCAGAGTCATGTGGGGGAGGGGCAGGGGCCGCAGTATCAAACCTATTGAAGAAAAGGTTAAGGCCCAATCTCAATTCTCTATCTTACCCCTTCCCCTTACCCCTTCCCCTTATTTTTGCGCGTTCACATGAGACGAAGGGCTATCTCAATTCTCATTTCGATCGAGGGGTAGGGCCAAGGGGAAGGGGTAGACACCCCTTGAAACCAAGTAAGATCGGGAGCTTACTTGAAACCAAGGGGTACCCATTACAATGTGCAACCGGCAACAATCGGGGCCAGATCTCCACGAGAGTCCCATAAATATAAGTATTTTCGGCTGAAATCATTTATTTAAAATTTACGACAGTATTGTTTTGTGCTCTAACAGTCCTGTACCTATATATTTGCAACCATATTCTTAATCAAAAATTTTTGAAAATCGATATGCTAACGTTACATTGCTGAGTGCACAACTGCATTTCTCTGACTAGCAATGAACTCCATGCATGTCTAGTTTACTAAACTTAATTAGCAGCGAATTCCGTTTGATATCAGTGTAGACAACTAGATACATCGATACGTGCTTTACATATAACATCCTTTTTCACACAGGGACGCCGGAGGAAACCCGGCAGCTGATATGTTTTCAGCACGAAAACGAGCAGAAATTTCTGAAATCAAAATACGCTGCGTGGGAGTCATGCGTTCAATGTTGTAGCCATTCATATTTGTAAATAAAGAGAAATGTTGGTTAACAAAGACATTGTTTCTGAACATCAATGAAATTCAAAACCGTAATAACTGAAAAAGATGTATGATGACGTAACCGTAACGAGTGTTGTCTCAATTCATAGGGGCATGTTTTTACCCCTAGCCCTTAACACTCTGTTTCAACGGCCAAGACGTAGGGGAAGGGGAAGGGGCAAGGGGAAGGGGTAAGATAGAGAATTGAGATTGGGCCTAAGTTCATTGGCCCCAGCCACCCCACCCTCCAACCCCATACTACCAGTATTCTGGAAGCCCGTGATGGTTCTCATACCACTCCACACATCCCTTGTGTTGTTTTGCTGGAGCTTCTTCTCCAGCTTCCTCCGGTATCTGTCTTTTTCCTCCTTAATTCTGACCTTGTTACCCTCTCTGAACTCCCTCTTCTTATTGTTCAGGATGGCCTTGATGTCCTTGGTGATCCAAGGTTTGTTGTTTGCGTAACAGGTAACTGTCGACGCCGGGACATAGCAGTCCACACAGAAGTTAATGTAGTCCGTGATGCACTCTGTGAGCCCATCAATGTCCTCCCCATGAGGCTCACAGAGTGCAGGCCAGTCAGTCACAGTACTGCAGTGCCTCGTAAGATTCCTCTGACCTCTTCCTCACAGTCCTTGTGGTCACAGACTTCCTCTTCACCAGAGGCACATAGCAGGGTTTGAGGTGAACCAGATTGTGATCTGTCCTGCCCAGAGGGGGGAGAGACGATGAGATGTATGCATCCTTAATGTTAGCATACATCAGGTCCAGGGTCCTCACTCCTCTGGTAGGACAGCTCACATATTGCTTAAATGTCGGTAGAACTCTATCCATGGTGACGTGGTTAAAGTCTCCCGACATGATGATGAGGGCACTGGGGTGTTTGGTCTGCAGTTTGGAGACGGTGGTGTATGGTGCCGCAGGCAGCTGATGGGTTAGCGGTGGGAGGGATGTACATCATGATGATGATGACTTGCAGGATCTCCCTAGGGGAGTGGTAAGGACGTAGTCCAACGGCCAACACTTCAGAATCTGGGCTACATAGCTGTTCCTTAATACAGATGTGACCGGGATTGCACCACCTGATATCAACTAGAACGGTGAGCCCCCCCCCCCTTTCTGCTTACCGCTCCTGGTACAGTCCCGGTCCGCCCGGACAGTGTGGAAGCCATCGGGTCCGTAATGTCCCTGTGCAGCCATGTCTCGGTGAAACACATCAGACTACATTCCCGGTAAACTGCGTGGCTCCGTGTTAGCGCCGTTAGTTCCTCCATTTTGTTATTAAGCAATTGAACATTCCCTATACCAATAGAAGGGAGACACGGCTTGAATTTCCTCCTTTCCATACGCACGTCCCGTGTCAACCCTCTCCCCCGACATTGTTTCCCTCCTCTGCATCCCCGGTGTGTTTTCCTCCAGAGATCGGGTGGTAAATCCGCTGGTCTGGCCACCATGCCGGCCAGCATTAGTGCGATCAGCTGTTCTCTGGAGTAAACAAAGGCAGTGTGTCTTGGTGTAGGCGGCATTGATAATAAAAATAGCACGAGAGAAGACAAAATTCCTTCAAACAGCATTGTTTGAGAGTGCTGGGCTTTCCAGTACCTCAGAGAAAGAATAATAAGTTAAAAAAAAAAAAATAAAAAAAAAAAAAGAAAGTTAAAAGTTTTAAAAAAGCGAACTCAAAGGTTGGAGTAGAGTAACAGGCGGCATGCAGCTTTACGCGCACTGTGTAACGTTACTGTTGTACCGAAGCCAGCTACAGATGTTATCCTACCTAACATAAAAACATAACATTGATTTGACAGCTAGCTAACAAGACAGCTAGCTAACAAGTTAGCTAACTTTAAGACTCGTTAGACACTTCTTACGCCACTGGGTCAGCTAAGTCAACATTGTAGCAATATACAAGTAATGCGTAACATTATATGTTGAGTTTCTTGTCTTATTCGTTCGCAAATTTATTAAACTTTCTTACCTCAGCTCAGTGGACCTTCTCTTCTCAGAAGTTCTCAAAAGTTCACTCTTTTACACAGATACATACTGCTGTAAAGAAGACCCGTCATTACGCCAGTCACAGCTTTTCGGCATTGGCACATCAGGATGACTTTGATTAAGTCTCCTGGTTGGCCAGTGCTAGATTTGTGTCAAACTATCATCATAAATAGCCTAGTTTCCAGCGGTTCATACCAGGCTTGAAATCGACCCCACCCTGGTTATGTGCGCAGCGTTTCACTTGATGTTGCCCAATAAGAATTCAGAACCTCAACAAAAGATACAGTTGTCTAAAAACCGTATTGGCAGGAAAGAAGCAGAGGAGAAAACGGTGAAATCAGCTGGGGCAGTGCGCCAGGTATTAAAATAATGTATTTATATTTCCAAAGCACACTATGATCATGTGGTTACGTTGGGTAATGGGGGGGATCGGTTGGGACCGGGAGTGGGAAGGTAAAGTGGTATCGGGGTCGACGACGGCATTCTCTTTCTCAGGAATCGCAGAGAAAGGGTGTCAGGCTTAACGTTGCAGTAGCCGGGTCGATATGAGAGGGAGAGATTAAATGGGATGAGGAACAGGGCCCAGCGGGCCTGGCTGGAGTTCAGTCTTTTGGCGGACTGGATGTATTCTAGGTTCTTGTTGTGAGTCCATATGAGAAGAAGAAGAAGAAGAAGAATTACTGATTTGATCCCGTGAGGGAAATTTGGTCTTCTGCATTTAACCCAATCGTGAATTAGTGGAACACTCAGAACACAGTGATGGTGAAGCACACAGTGAGGTGAAGCACACACTTAAACCCGATGCAGTGAGCTGCCTGCAACAGCGGCGCTCGGGGAGCAGTGAGGGGTTAGGTGCCTTGCTCAAGGGCACTTCAGCCATGCGCACTGGTCCGGGTTCGAACCGGCCACCCTCCGGTTACAAATCCAAAGCCCTAACCAGTAGGCCGGCTGCCCCACAAGGAGAGGAGGAAAGGCTGTTTGGTCCCCTCCAACCAGTGACGCCATTCCTCCAGGGCCAACTTCACCACCAGAAGCTTCCTGTTGCCTATGTCATAGTTTCTCTCTGCTGGGGAAGGACATTGTGAGAACAAGGCACAGGGCTGGAGCTTTTGGTCCTCGACTGCCCTTTAGGAAAGTACCGTTCCTACTCCCACGTCGGAAGTGTCCACCTCCACCACAAATTGCCTCTCAGGATCGGGCATTTGGAGGATTAGGGCTGACGTGAACGTGCCCCTGAGAGGGCGGAAGTCTGCATCGGCAGCGAGGGACCACAGGAAGGGAATCTTAGACGAGGTGAGAGCCGTGAGGAGTGCGGTGACGGTACTATTACTGTCCACCTGCATGTCATCATCTGAGGATGCCTCGTCACTCACGGGTGGCTTGGGGAGTTGAGGGGATGGAGACCTCCAACCCTGGTCTGTGATAGATGCAGTGGTCCGGAGAGGGGGCATGGGGGCATGGGGGAGATCGGTGGGGACAGGAAACGGGGATGTAAAGTTTGTGATCAGGGAAGGGCCGGGTTGGATAGACAGGGCAGGGGGCAGGCAGGCGGAGATCAGGAAGGGCATGGCGGGGAGTGTCGTTGTAGGCAGGCTGGATCGGAAAACCAGGACAGGAGGAAGGGGAATTGCTGGAGAGACTTGCATGTGATAACAGTGAAGAACAATTTCGCACCAGCTGAATAGTGTGGGACTAATTTGTAGACTCACTAATCACCTGATGCGGTGCAGCAGTGTGAATGAATGAGGAGAGGTGGAGGCGTGGCAGGCAAATCAGGGCCATGTTCCGATATCCATACTAACCGTACTTAGTATACTTAGTTTGAGTACATAGGGTGTTCCAATTACGATAAAGAAGAGTACTCAAAGGACCCGGATGTTGCCCTCAGAACGGTTAGTACGCATAGTATGCATCCATCTTAGCTACGTAGCGGAAGAGATGGAGCCTGGCTGAGGCACGCTCAGTTTGAAAATGGCTAGATGGCAGTGGGCGTAATGGCGTGTTGGGCGGGTGACGCGGCTGCGCAGCGGTAAGTGCACCATTTGGAACAACACTAACATCTGAAATTTTGTGTACTTAGTGAGTATGGATAGTATACTTCGTTTAAGTGTACTCATGAAGTATGGATATCGGAATACAGCCCATGACAATATGTATGTACTGTATGTATGTATGTACTGTATGTATGTATGTATGCATGCATGTATGCAATGTATGCAACGTGTCTTGCTAGTTTATATTTGTGTATGTTTGCATGCTTGTGGAATGCCGTAGGAATGTGCATACGTGTACGTGCGTGTGTGTGTGTGTGTGTGTGTGTGTGAGTGTGTGTGTTCCAGTTAATCCGAGGGGCTCAGGGGAGAGTGACTGGAGCCATCAGAGGCTTTTCTCCTCATCCAGCCAGTCTCCTCTCAGCTTAGCCCCGTCCAAAGCAACACTAGTCCACTCTGCACATACACATACACACACACACACTGCCAAACACATGCTCTCACACACACACACACACACACACACACACACACACACACACACACACACACACACACACACACACACACACACAGAGAGACACACAGTTGAACAACAGACAGAGAGAGAGACAGACTGACTGACAATCAGAAGTCAGCTCTTCAAGGAGACAGATAGATCAATAGATAGATAGACAGACTGTAAGAAAAACTGACTGTAAAAATATACATATACACATACATATACATACATATACATATATAAACATATAATGGGAATCTACCACTTTTAAATAACATCCAGTGCAATCCATCCATCCTTATAAGACCACAGAAAACAGATATCTAAATCACCAAACACCAACAACTAAATGATTCATCTTAACCTTTGCCTAAAAATATGTTCTGATTTCTATATGAATTCACCCTTGAGCTATCCTTACATCACCAGAGCAATTTGACCAGACCAAATTTGAACGTGTATTAGTCTGGAAACTTTAAATTTATTTTTCAATCAAAAGGGCGTTGTCAACTGAAATGCACCAAAATAACTGTGGGTGCAATTGGATAGACTGACAACCAATCAGAGCAACGAAACACGTGATGTAATGGTGATCGACGGAGAAATCCTTATCAGATGTACGGCAAACACATATTTCCCATCAACAAAAGCTTTAAGTGCAGTTGTGTGTTCTTCTCTTGGAAAAAAATAGACAATCCTGGTGGTTTAATATTGCTGCAGTAGCTGATTCAACAGACTGTTCCACATCAGTGGCAGACGTCTTGGTTGTTCAGGAAAATGCCTCAGCAGCACTCATCTGTACAGTCATCGTATCAAACCTGCCCCGTATTAGATAAACGGTTGTGATTGGCCCGACCTGTGCCAGGTCTGCTGGAAATCTGTGGATGGGAGCCAGACCATCTGCCAGAGCACATAAATTATGAGTTTGCAGATTCATCTCGTTCCCAGGCTTACCCTGGACTACAAAATCACCCATGTTTGCCATTGCTTTATAGAATTTTACTCAACCCAAATCCTGGCTTTTACCAAAGTAATGCAGAGTTTCACCAATTCCCTCTCCTGTCCCCCAACTTGTTCCTTCCAGCCTTGCTGGAAGAAAAGAGGAACTATGAAGTTAAGAAGCTCCGTAAATTAAAGCAGCTGTAGACCACTTTTCCTTCAGACTCTGGATAGTTTTTCTAAATTATCAACCAACAAATATCATCTTGTATTTGTTGGTATTTATTTTTTTTTGTCCAAAAAAGTTGGAACACTGTACAAATTGTGAATAAAAAAGGAA
Organism: Urophycis tenuis; assembly: GCA_036785325.1. Lineage (NCBI taxonomy): Eukaryota > Metazoa > Chordata > Actinopteri > Gadiformes > Phycidae > Urophycis > Urophycis tenuis. The sequence continues at coordinate 724,226 of JAXIVH010000031.1, forward strand.
TGCAATAATTTACAAATCTCATAAACTTATATTTTATTCACAATAGAATATAGATAACAGCAACTGTTGAAAGTGAGACATTTTGAAATGTCATGCCAAATATTGGCTCATTTTGGATTTCCTGAGAGCTACACATTCCAAAAAAGTTGGGACAGGTAGCAATATGAGGCCGGAAAAGGACCAATTTGCAACTTATTAGGTCAATTGGCAACATGATTGGGTATAAAAAGAGCCTCTCAGAGTGTCTCTCAGAAGTCAAGATGGGCAAGGGATCACCAATTCCCCAAATGCTGCGGCGAAAAATAGTGGAGCGATATCAGAAAGGAGTTTCTCAGAGAAAAATTGCAAAGAGTTTGAAGTTATCATCATCTACAGTGCAAAATATCATGCAAAGATTCAGAGAAACTGGAACAACCTCTGTGCGTAAGGGCCAAGGCCGGAAAACCATACTGGATATGATACTGACTGGGATTTGATATTTATTCTGTTGATGTTAAGGACTTGGCCCTTTCTGATCATTTATGTGTGTTCTTTGACTTACAGATCATTCCAAATGTTCAGTTAATAGTGTAGTATGAATTGTCAGAAAAACAGCTCCCGTAGGATTTTTGTGCTAAAATTGATTTTTTTTTTGTTTTATTTGCTCTATTAGGGTCAGTACAGTCAGAAAATGATGGGTTTTGAATTTTATGACCCCATTATGCATCCCCCCCCCCCCCCCCCCCCCCCCCCAGGGGGCGCTTTCTGACGTCGGCCAGGATATGTACTGCACGCATACATCTAGTAATAAAGATCATATTTTCACAATATTGGTGTCAATTTAGGGGTTATTGAGGTTCCTGAGTCCATTTATGGCAGTTTTAGTGTGATCAGAAGTTGTTATGACTCATTTTTAGGTAGTGGCCAAGCATTTTTAAAGATTTTTTTCACGTTAATTGGTCAAATTGGTCAATGTGGGAGACCGGCGGCAAGCAGAGAGAGAGACAGTGTTTCCAAGTCCAAGTTAAGATTTATTATTTTTTCTTCTGCACTCAAACGTCAGGAAACAAAATGAAAATAAAGACTACATTCAACCAAAGAGTTCTAGGCCTATAAAAGAGGTCAAAATAACAGAACTGAAAGTAAATTAAGGAGCAGAACAAAGCATGACTGAACTCAAAAGAACCAACCTCCCAAATGAAACACTGAAGGGTTACATATACTTTGCTGACCAGCCCATGAAGACATAGAGGGCAGACGAAGACTAACTACTATGTAACCACTTCACAAGATACGGACAAAGGCCAAATAAAATAAAGACAAATGTAAGTAACCAATATTTTCTAAAGCAAAATGATTCTAATTCCCTTCTCTAACAACTAAACAAATGCCTTCAAATAACAATAAACTTCCTATTCCCCCCTGACGTTCCCGAGGACTTGGATCATGCCACCGGACTCTTAATGTGAAGTGCTACCAACAGGAAGCCCTTTGCCCGGATGACGTCAGGAGGAAGTTGGGAGCTGCGGCTGCTCCACGCCAGGGTTTCTTTCCACCAACACCACAGTAACTTAAATAAACTCAGAAAGACAAAATGTAAGTAACAGAATCACAAATTAAACAAACTGTGCACCTAGCTGTAACTTAAGTGTGAACCGCAAAATAAAGTGTAAAACTGAGAAAACGGTGTTGCGTGTTAATTGATTGTTTGTTTAATGTCTCGCATGTATGTTGTGTAGCGTGTATGCAGGATGATTGTGATGGTAACTAAATAAAGTACCGTGTAATGTTAATGAATGCCAAATGTGTAAAAATGAAACGGAACAAAAGAAATGCGGTGTAGGGAAGAGAGTAGAAGTGGTGCTTTGCCTTTTATCATGTGCGGCCGCAGGGCCGGCCGTCACATCCTCCCCCCCTTCTGAAGCGGCGCTGGGACAGCGGGAGAGGTAGTCTGCAGTTACATTGAGTGGGCCTGGGACATGTTGGACGGTGAAGCTGAAGGGCTGCATGGCCAGGTACCAGCGGGTGACTCTGCTGTTTGCGTCCTTCATCCTCTGTATCCAAGCCAGTGCCTTGTGGTCGGTCTCTAGGATGAACTGCCGTCCGAGGAGGTAATACTTCAGGGAGTCCAAAGCCCATTTCACAGCTAGGCATTCATTGTTGAATAGCGTGACTCACGGGGGAAAAGCTTCCTACTTATAAAAGCAATAGGGCGACGGTCGCCAGGTGGCCCTTGGAGCAGGACGGCACCAAGCCCCCGCTCTGAGGCATCTGTCTGCAGCTCCTGCTCGAAGTCTGGGCTGAAAAGGACCGGGGTGTTACTTAGTGCTTGTTGTAGATCATGGAAAGCAGCCTGTGCTTCTGGGGTCCACCGCACCTGGATGGGGCACCGGGAGCCCACCATGTCCGTCAGCACTGCAGCTCTAGAGGAGAAGTTGGGGATGAAACGGTTATAAAAGCCAGCCATGCCAAGGAAGGACCTCAGCTGTTTTTTGGTTCGAGGCAGAGGGCAGTTGTTGATGGCTTCCACCTTTGCTACTTGGGGCTTGATCTGGCCGTTCCCTATGACGTGACCAAGGTATTCAATTTCAGCTTTGACAAAGGAGCATTTGCCAGGGTTGATGGTCAGACCTGCTTCCTTGAGCCGTGTGAAGACAGTCTGCAGATGTTCCAGATGTTGCTCCCAAGACGTACTGTAAATGACAATATCATCAAGATAAGCACCAGCAAAGTCTGACAAGCCATGTAATACCTGGTCCATTAGTCTTTGGAATGAGGCAGGTGCTCCATGCAGGCCAAACGGGAGGACTTTGAATTGGAAGAGGCCCCATGGTGTTCGAAATGCTGTCAGCTCGCAGGATCTTTCCGTGAGCGCGATCTGCCAATAGCCTTTGCAGAGGTCTACGGTGGTCATGTAACGGGCTTTCCCAAGGCGGTCAATCAGCTCGTCGATCCTGGGTGTTGGGTAGGAGTCAAACTTGGAGACCGAGTTAAGATGACGGAAGTCAATGCAAAACCTAATTGAGCCATCTTTCTTTGGCACCAACACTACTGGGTGGCACCACTCACTCCTGGACGGCTCGATGATGCCGAGCGAAAGCATCTGGTCCACTTCCCCCTTCAGGGGACCCAACAGCCGCTCAGGAACACGGTAGCTCATGCGCCGCACTGAAGCATCTTGTTTAAGAACAATGTCATGGGACACAACATGTGACAGCCCAGGCACTTCAGAAAAAATATCAGGACTACATAGAGCTTTCACCTCCTGCTGCTTGTCCTCCGCCAGGTGCTGAAGGTCCAGGTCCAATGGCACCATCTGGGGTAAGTATTGTTCTTCGTCGTCATCTTCTTCCACCACCCGTCTGATGAACATTGACTTTGCTTCTTTTTCCGGTCTAGACACCCATTCCTTCAAAAGATTGACATGCAGGACTCTACTGGATCGACGCTGCCCTGGGACTGAGACCTGGTAAGTAGTGGGCCCAATCTTTTCTTGGACCACATATGGCCCTTGCCATTTAGCGAGTAGCTTGCTCTCATGGCTAGGTAACATAACCAGAACCTGCTGACCTGGTGCAAAGCTGCGCTGGCGGGCTATTCGGTCATACCAGGCCTTCTGTCCTTGCTGTGCTTGGGCCATATGCTCCTGTGCCAGGGTTGACATCTTCTGCAGCTTCTCACGCATCTGTAAGACATAAGCAGCAACATTGACAGGCTCTCCTCTCCCCTCTTCTCCCTCCCAGATCTCTTTCAGGAGGGATAGAGGCCCCCTAACCTCATGCCCATACAACAGCTCAAAGGGGGAATAGCCAGTCGAGGCCTGAGGTACTTCCCTATAAGCAAAGAGAAGGAAGGGGAGCCATTGGTCCCAGTCTGAAGCAGTCTCATTGACAAACTTCCTCAACATCTGCTTCAGCGTCTGATTAAACCGTTCAGTGAGGCCATCTGTTTGGGGATGGTATGGTGTTGTTCGGAGGCGTCTAATGCCAAGCAACTGGTAGACCTGTTTCAGCAATGTGGACATGAAATTTGTGCCTTGATCCGTTAAAATCTCCTTTGGAAATCCGACACGAGAAAAGAACTGTACTAGGCAGGATGCCACATGTCTCGCCTTCACTGCCTTCAGTGGAAAGACCTCTGGGTATCGTGTGGCATAATCAGTGATCACCAGCATGAAACGGTTTCCAGAGTTGCTCTTCTCCACAGGGCCCACAATGTCCATTCCCAAACGTTCAAAAGGTATTGCGATGAGGGGTAGTGGCTGCAGTGGCACTTTATAGGGAGCTCTCAAGGCAGTCTTTTGGCATTCAGGACAGCTTTTACACAGCTGCTCCACATCAGCTCTCATCCCCGGCCAAAAGAAGTGCTTGCCGCTGCGAGATCTGGTCTTGTGTTTCCCCAGGTGGCCTGCCCAGGGAATAGCGTGTCCCAAGCTCAGCACCAGCTCACGTGCTTCTTTTGGTACTACCAGCCGCTCCATATTGCCCTGATGCATATAGAGCACCCCGTTTCTCAGCATAAACCGTTCTTTCCCGACATCCGTATCGTCACTGGACTCCGCCATCCGGAACATCTCCCTCAGGCCTGGATCTTCTCTCTGTTTCTTCCCGATGTCAGCAGGTAGCTGCATGTCCAGTGGAGACATTGGTGTACTCCTCACAGTGGACTGCTCTGGCATCCCAGCCAGCTTCTCCCTCCTCCTCTGTCGGCGTGACTTTCGTGGTTTCCCAGGCACCGCCTCGATGTCCTCATCAAAGAAGGGGAGGGTACTTAGAGTGGGAGATGGATCTTCCACCAGCTTGGCTTGGGAGCATGTGACGACAGCATTACAGGTTGCCTTCGGCTGCAGCAGATCCAGCAGCACAGGAATATCACGGCCGAGGATGACATCAAAAGGTAGGTTCTCTGCTACTCCAACGGTCATCAGGTAAGTTTGGTCTTGTACTTTTATGTAGACATCAGCAGTTGGTATAGGTTTCTCATCCCCATGGACACATCGGATGGACACTGTGTCGAACCTGTTCACCTGGCTTGACTGGACATAGTGTGGCTGGATTAAGGTCTGGTCACTGCCCGTGTCAAGGAGAGCCTCTGCAGTCCTCCCATTCACCGCGAAAGACCTGAGCTGCCGGGACTGGTTGGTCACTCCCAGTGATGGTTCCTTCTTGGGTACACAGCAGATTTGAGTCAGCTTTGCTGGATTCATTGGGCAGGCTGGCTTTGCATGGCCCTCCTGGCCACACAGGTAGCAGATTAGTGGTCTTCTGCTTGGACCAGAGCCATACAACTTATTATAAGGCTTACCAGCATGCACAGGTGGTCTTGAAGGAGGGGCGTGTTGACTTGATCTCTGGGCATCCCGACTGTTCTTCCCGGACAGGAAGCTCCAGGGCTGGTCTTTCCTCCTGGTCTTTCCTCCTTTGAGTCGGACATAGAGCTCCTTGGGGCTTTCATCAGGGCCGACCTCCAGGTCGCGGAACTTCAGCCGGTAAGATTCTGCATTGACGTCATACTTTTCCAAAATGGCTGCCTTTACCTTGCTGTAGTCTTCAGTGTCACAGATATCCATGTGTACATAAGCACCTCGGGCCTTGCCAGTCAGGAGAGGGATCAGGTGGAATGACCAGTCAGCTCTGGGCCAACGACAGGCTCTAGCAATTCTTTCAAATGTGATTAGAAAATGTTCAATGTCGTCTTCATCTGTTAGCTTGAGTAGCTTCGGGTGAAGAGTACGACCGGAATTATCTGACCTGTCATGGCTTACATACCAGCGTTCAGTGGTCGTGTAATTATCCTCCTCCTCTTCCGATGAGTGGTGGTGGGACTGCATGCAAGGTACCGCACGAGCTGACAAGGGCGGTTGGTAGTTGACCCCTGGCTTTCCCATTGACTTCATTGTTTCTGGCTTGCCTTTTAAGCGTCCATCTTGAACTTCACCTGGGCCTGTAGTAGGTTGGTGCTGGAGGGTCTGGTACAGGTCTTTGAACTTGTCTTGCAGGTCCTTGATGGTTTGCCATTGATGGTCTGCTTCTCTGTCCCGCCTTGCCTGCTGTTCCTTCTGCTGGTCCATATTCACACGCAGGATGCCCACCAGGTCTGAGAGGGTTGGTTCATGGCTGCCATCGCTCTCCTCAGGATCTTCTGGTTTCTCACCAGCTCCACTTTTCTCTCCTTCCTCACTGCCCTCGGTTTGGTCAGCTGTTGCTCCGCGTTCTTGCATCTTTGTCCGGCCTCTGCCTCTTCCTCTTGAAGACATCACGGGGAGACAAGAAGTTACTGGAAAAAAAAAAAAAAAAAAATGCTCTCTTACTGCTTTATCCCACTTCTGACACCATGTGTGGGAGACCGGCGGCAAGCAGAGAGAGAGACAGTGTTTCCAAGTCCAAGTTAAGATTTATTATTTTTTCTTCTGCACTCAAATGTCAGGAAATAAAATGAAAAGACTACATTCAACCAAAGAGTTCTAGGCCTATAAAAGAGGTCAAAATAACAGAACTGAAAGTAAATTAAGGAGCAGAACAAAGCATGACTGAACTCAAAAGAACCAACCTCCCAAATGAAACACTGAAGGGTTACATATACTTTGCTGACCAGCCCATGAAGACATAGAGGGCAGACGAAGACTAACTACTATGTAACCACTTCACAAGATACGGACAAAGGCCAAATAAAATAAAGACAAATGTAAGTAACCAATATTTTCTAAAGCAAAATGATTCTAATTCCCTTCTCTAACAACTAAACAAATGCCTTCAAATAACAATAAACTTCCTATTCCCCCCTGACGTTCCCGAGGACTTGGATCATGCCACCGGACTCTTAATGTGAAGTGCTACCAACAGGAAGCCCTTTGCCCGGATGACATCAGGAGGAAGTTGGGAGCTGCGGCTGCTCCACGCCAGGGTTTCTCTCCACCAACACCAAAGTAACTTAAATAAACTCAGAAAGAAAAAATGTAAGTAACAGAATCACAAATTAAACAAACTGTGCACCTAGCTGTAACTTAAGTGTGAACCGCAAAATAAAGTGTAAAACTGAGAAAACGGTGTTGCGTGTTAATTGTTTGTTTGTTTAATGTCTCGCATGTATGTTGTGTAGCGTGTATGCAGGATGATCGTGATGGTAACTAAATAAAGTACCGTGTAATGTTAATGAATGCCAAATGTGTAAAAATGAAACGGAACAAAAGAAATGCGGTGTAGGGAAGAGAGTAGAAGTGGTGCTTTGCCTTTTATCATGTGCGGCCGCAGGGCCGGCCGTCACAGTCAATAACACAATTAATAATGAATATACCAGGATCTCCTTTAAAAAAAAAGACTATATTAAGTAACCAGAGGGGGTTGTGTACACTCAGGAAGTTGATACTCAGTATGCCTTGGTAGAGTATATTAGATAATATTGATCAAACACTGGTCAACAGACCATCAGATCAAACACAAAAAAGTAAAACCGTTTATTAACGGTCGACCAGCTGTGTAATTTGTGTGTGAACAACAGTAACTGTTTTTGTTTTTTGTTTTTTTTTAAACTTTTTTTTTTACATTTGATACTTTTTAAACAACCATTTTTAACATCCACCTTAACATTCCAACATAACATTTTTGAAGTAAAAAAGATCATGTACTGTAATGGCAGTATGAACTAATTCATAAAAAATTGTATAAACATGAATAGTAAACAGCACACTTGAACATACATAAATTGATCATTCATCAGCATCATCCTCAACTATATTGTGTTTGGTTACATTTGAACAGTCACCAGCAAAGCATTTGCAAAGAGGAGTGCAGGGAATTCCATGTCTGTGACAACTGCATCTGAGTGTTTTGCACTGTGTTTTGCACATACATTTTGTCAACTCTATCACAGCTTTAGGGGCTGGGAGTGTAAGACATGTCACCGGAACATAAACTCCTTCCTTGAAAGCCCAACCATTTCTTTCTATCTGAGGAAGAACTGGGCAGTTTGAAATGTATGATTTATCACGCATGGCAATGTAATTGACACGAAGAATATGAGGCAGCAAGGCAGCTTGTGTAGGAGGTAGCATTTCTCCCTCCAAGTTCTTGGACCGAAATAGCTCCCACCTCAATTTTGGTAGAGTTGTGTGACCTTTTGCCCCATACACACTACAGACAAACTGCTCCAAACCTTTGAGTTGTTGTGGAAGTTCACCATTGATGAGATCTGATGGCAGTGCTCCATCACCAAGCTGCTTAAAGCAACTGATGGCGGGATCATCATCATTAAGTTTCATGTAGGCATTAACCCAGGTCTTCTTGCTGATGCCAACAAATTTACCACCCCAGTCAGCACCAGAGAAATTGTGGAGACCAATGAGGCCTTGGCATTTTTGATGTCCTGTTATCTGTACTCTTTCTACCACATCAATTTTTCTGTATTTTGTGCCCTTACCAGTAAGGAACTTGAGATGAGTCTGAGGTCCAAGGTGATCACAAGCAACAAGATCCAGCAAAAGGATGAGGACATCAGTATCTGGTGACCAAACACTAACTTCATGCCAGCCAGACTCAGCTGAACACACCATTGCTTGATGAGCAATGATTGTGTCTGCCTCTTCATGAGTGTGTGTTTCCTCAAAACCATCACCCTTAATCTTTGTGTCATACACAACAGTCAACCAGTCAACAGCACTTTGACTACAGAAGTGTTGAAGTAAACTCTCAGCTAGAATAGTTGTCAGACTCTTCTTGGTCCTGGAGGCAGATAACAGTTCTTTAAGAGTCATGGTGAGTTTCATTTCTGGATGAGTTTCAAATTCCCTTGATGTTGCTGCTCTCTTCTTGCGCATTTTGTCCTTTAAAGACTGTTCCAGGTAACGGTCAAATATTACTTGCCCTTCCTGATACCCAACCATCATTCCATCAATGCGCTTGATGAACGCTTCCTGGAGGTCAGCAAAAGTTTGCATGGTAGGTGTTTTTTTCATGCTATGAAGGACAGCCATGGCATCAACAATTAGAACTCTTACTGGTTCAGCTTGTGCACTGTCAGTCATTTGACCAGACACAACCATTTCACCTGTAGCTCTTTCAACAGCATGCATGAGACTAGCTTTATCAGTTGGCATATAGAGGGAGCCATCTATAGTGCACAGGGAGCGTGGTACAACTGACATTTCATAATTACCAATTGTCTCCTCTAGTTTAGGCACAAGCTCAGGCCTGCTTCCTTGTATGATAAGGAATCTGCCCAGAAGTTGACGCTCCTCACGTAACTTCACAATTTTATCACCAACCCGGAATTTGGATTTCTCCATCCAGTTCGAGAAGGTTTTCAGTTTGAGCTTCTTCATTGGGTCCCAGACAAACAATGTTGAATTGGGAAGAAGTCTGTCCTGAATGAAATGCTCAAACTGTTTCTGACCTTTCTCTGAAAAATGCAAAATATCCTCCTTTGCATTATCTGGCACAAGGACTGATGAAACTAGACTTTTTAGAGGAGACTGAAGTACGAATGGATTGCCGGTGCAGTAGAGCTCAATTAAATTACGCATCTTCACAGCGTTTGCCCTTGATCTGATGGCAACATCTCCTGTAAGCTGATAGTGTTCACTTCGCACAGACTTGCTGGATTCAGGGAAGCTGTCCAAATACTGCATCACAATATGAGCAAGATGTGGTGTCGTGGTGACAAGACAGTCAAGGGCAGCATCATCCTGACTCAGTCCTACTATCCCACCATGACACTTAAGTTCCTTTATTTTCTGCTCAAGGTTCTGATCTGTGAACAAATGAGTGAAGGGAACCTCTGATTTTGCCACAACAAAGTCCCCTGACCTAAGAGCATCCCATGTAATAGGATCATCTTGTTCCAGAGCATTCATTTGAGCAAGATGGATTGGCATGAGGCGAGCATAATTCAGCAAATCATGTGCAAAGAAGTACTTGATAAGGTTCCCTAAGGCAGCCAGATAACCTTCCCAGTCAGCTGAACGACAAGCACTAATGATATGCAGAAGACTCTCAACTTGCTTTAGGTATTGTACAAGAAACTGAGCAAACTCTCCAGTGTCTTTTTCTGCTTCAAGAGGTTGGATATTTTCCAAATAAAAGGACTGGATGTTACTGTACAATTGTAATGCATCTGGACTGCGCAGATGCAGAGCCTCTTTCAATTCCACACACTCTGTTTGAATAGATTCAAGGGGATGAGCAGAGGAAATCGCATCAAATCTCATCATCATGATAGCCAGGCTAGTTGTGATGTGATATTCAAGGGCCCGCTTGTATGCTTTCCCACCAAAGATTCCACGGAGAGCTGCTGAAGAGTATGAACCACTTTCAATGGAGCATGTGTCAATGCCACTTCCATAATTTGTTTTGCCAAGAGCATGCAGTGCAGCAAACACTATGTGGAGAACACCTGCACACATTAAATCTCCAAAATATGTGTAATGGCAACTTCTGATCACAATGAAACTGTCATAAATGGACTCAGCATCATCAATAACCATGAAATTGACACCAAGATTGTGAAAATGTGATCATTATTAGTAGATATATGGGTTCGGTCGCTATACTGGCCAGGGTGAGAAAGCGCCCCCTAGAGGAGGGGTATAACGGGGTCAGAAAATTCAAAACCCATAATTTTTCAATAGTAGGACCCCAAATAAAGCAAATGAAACAAAAAAAAACAATTTTAGCACAAAAATCCAATGGAATGACATTTCATACTAGACTATAACCTCTGTGTCTGTTAGGAGAAGGTACATAAATAAGAATACCAGTGCAAAGTATATGGAGGCTATAGCTATGTCACCAACTGTGAGTGCAGAGTCAGTTGATGAACTCCTGGATAAATTTAACTGGAAAATCTTAAATGTCATGGATGCTGTTGCACCTATTAAAACTAAGACAACCTTGATCAGAAAGAAAACACCATGGTGGAACACTATGATGGTAAAGGCTTTAAAAACAGAATGCAGGAAAGCAGAGCGCAAGTGGAGAAAAACTAAACTTAAAATTCACCTTGACCTCTACAAACAAAGTCTTTGTAATTTTAACTATGAGTTACTCAAAGCTAGACAGCGACACTTTTCTGAAATTATTAACAAGAACATCAACAACACTCACACTCTGTTTGCTATGGTTGATAAGCTTACAAACCCCCCTAAACAGATAGCTCCAGAACTCCTTTCCACAGAAAAATGCAATGAATTTACTTGCTTTTTCAGTGAAAAAAATCAGTCCATAAGGTTAAATATCAATACAAATCAACAAAACAATAAAATGACGCAATCCCTAAGACCTCCCAGGAATAACTCATCTGCGATGTCAGAATTTAAAACAGTTGACCAAAAAACCATTGAGGAGACAGTTCAGCATCTAAAATCATCAACATGCTGTCTTGACACAATGCCATCAGACTTTTTAAAAACTATTGTGAACTCTGTCCAAACAGATTTGCGACAAGTAATAAATAGCTCACTTCAATCAGGCACGTTTCCTGCGTTTGACACTGTGGATCACAGTATACTGTTGAACAGGTTGGAAACTTGGGCAGGACTGAGCGGAACAGTCTTAGACTGGTTCAGGTTCAGGAAGAGTGGAGTTATTTTGTGACCATTGGAAGTTATGAATCCGATCGAGTGGCTCAGGGGTCAGTTCTTGGACCCCTTCTGTTCAGTTTATATATGCTACCTTTGGGTCAAATTCTGCAGAACTCTAATGTAGACTATCACAGTTATGCAGATGACACCCATATATATATCTATCACTGTCCCCAGATGACTACAGTCCAATACAGTCATTGTGTCACTGCTTAGAGCAAGTAACAATTTGGATGAACCAAAATTTCCTTCAATTAAATCAGGACAACACTGAGATAATTGTTTTTGGCAATAAAGAGAAGAATATTGCCCTCAGTAAACATCTCGAGTCACTCTCTCTAAAAACTAGGGACCAAGTCCGAAACCTTGGCGTGCTGATAGACTCAGATCTGACCTTCAGCAGTCATATCAAATCAATCACCAAAACAGCCTCCTATCAGCTTAAGAACATATCCAGTGTGAACGGTTGTATATCTCAAACAGACCAGGAGAAGTTGATTCATGCTTTCATCTCAAGTAGACTCGACTACTGTAACAGTCTTCTGACTGGACTCCTACAAAAAAGCATTAAACAGCTGCAGCTCATTCAGAACGCTGCAGGTCGGGTGTTGACCAGAACAAAGAGATCAGAGCACATTACTCCAGTTCTAAAGTCTTTACACTGGCTCTCAGTCAGCTATAGAATAGATTTTAAAGTTCTGCTACTGGTCTAGTCTAGGGATGCACCGATACCGATACCAGTATCGGGTATCTGGCCGATACTTCATTAAAATACTCGTACTCGTATTCGTTTTTAATTGCTGATACCACGCACCGATACCACTATGCCAGTAGCCTACATCAAACCGGCCATATGCAGAGATGAGTTGTCCTACCTAACTAACTCGGGGGAGATAATGAATGAGCAGAAACTCGGAGATTCTGCCAAAGGCTTGTGTGTGTGAATGTTCGCTGTGAAAAGACGAAACAGTAGGCTAAGTCATGTCAGCGATTTGGGCATATTTTAAGATAGAGCGTCATCCGGCAGACTGTAAGATCTGTAATGCTACGGTGTCGAGAGGCGGAAAGGAAAGTACTTCCATAGGAAAGACGCACCATAGTGCTTAGTACACAGAGTTCACTAATGCTAGCGGCGTAAGACCGAAGCAGCCAACCTTATGACGTCTTGCAAAAGCGAGAGAAAATGTCCAAAGACAACTCACGGGCAATACAAATAACAGAGGCACTTACTCACTTCATAGCGCTCAATGACCAGCCACTTTCAGTTGTTGATAATGTCGGATTTCGCCGTCTTTTAAAAGTGCTACAGCCCATATATGAGATTCCCAGTCGCCTCTACATCATCGATGTGATGTTGCCAAAGGTGTATGATAAAGTGAAAGATCACGTTGACGTCATTTGACAACATAGTTCGTTGATTTGTTTAGCCTTTCTGAAGAAACATGGGAATAGTGTCACATGGTTTGTGTACTTAAAAGAAGGATACTTTTGATAACTGAAATGTGATAATGTGCTTATTAAGCAATAGTTCTGATCACTTTTTTTTATTTATTTTTGTTGTTATTCGCTTTATCTGGTTATATTTACATTTTGTCTAATGTGATGGCATTTTGTCTTTGAAGGCTTTTTTTTGTTATAACCAGAAAGCTCTGTTTAGTTTTGGCTTGGAATAGCCTGTTCAAATGAATTGCACTTCTTTCATAGAGACCAAATCTAGAAAGTATCAGTATCGGTACTCGGTATCGACAAGTACACAAATAAAAGTATCGGTATTGTATATGTTTGAAAAAAGTGGTATCGCTGCATCCCTATGGTCTAAAAATCACTGAATGGTTTAGGTCCAGAATATATGAATGACATGTTAGTAGAATATAAACCCAATAGGGCTCTGGGATCTACTGACTCAGGTCAGATAGTTGAGCCCAGAGTTCAAACTAAACACGGTGAAGCAGCTGTTAGCTGTTATGCAGCACACAACTGGAACAAACTACCAGCAGAACTGAAATCAGCCCCAACTGTCAACATTTTTAAATCCAGGTTAAAAACACTTATCTTCTCCTGTGCTTATGATTGAGCTCTTTTAAAGCACTTCACATTTTAATCTTTCATTTGCACTCTATGTCCTTTCAATGATAATTTCAAAGCTAATCATTATTTTATGCTGCAATCTTTTATCTAGTTACTCTCTTTCTCTGTACTTTGTTTTTATTGTTATTAGTGTGTGTGTGTGTGTGTGTGTGGGGGGGGGGGGGGGGGGGTGTAATTGTATGTCCATCCATCCATCCATTATCGAAACCGCTTATCCTCTACGAGGGTCGCGGGGGGGCTGGAGCCAATCCCAGCTGCAACCGGCGAGAGGCGGGGTACACCCTGGACAGGTCGCCAGCCTATCACAGGGCTAACATATATAGACGAACAACCATTCACATTCGGTAATTGTATGTATTGGGTCTTATTTTTATTTCTTAAATTGCATGTTTTTATGTTCCCAAATCTTAATGTTAAATGTTTGTTTTATGTAAAGCACATTGAGTTGCCATTGTGTATGAAATGCGCGATACAAATAAAACTGCCTTGCCTTGCCTTTGTCTTGGATGCCCGTGATCGTCGGGCCCTTAGGAATGCTACTGTAATGGCAATCACAAAATGGGTTCAGGTATACTTCCAGAAAACATTGTAGGTGAACACAATCCACTGTGCCATTCGCCGTTGCCGGCTAAAACTCTATAGGTCAAAAAAGAAGCCATTTCTAAACATGATCCAGAAGCGCAGGCATTTTCTCATGGCCAAGGCTCATTTACAATGGACTGTGGCAAAGTGGAAAACTGTTCTGTGGTCAGACGAATCAAAATTTGAAGTTCTTTTTGGAAAACTGGGACGCCATGTCATTCGGACTAAAGAGGACAAGGACAACCCAAGTTGTTATCAGCGCTCAGTTCAGAAGCCTGCATCTCTGATGGTATGGGGTTGCATGACTGCGTGTGGCATGGGCAGCTTACAAATTTGGAAAGGCACCATCAATGCTGAAAGGTATATCCAAGTTATAGAGCAACATATGCTCCCATCCAGACATTATCTCTTTCAGGGAAGACCTTGCATTTTCCAACAGGACAATGCCAGACCACATACTGCTTCAATTACAACATCATGGCTGTGTAGAAGAATGATCCGGGTACTGAAAAGGCCAGCCTGCAGACCAGATCTTTCACACGTAGAAAACATTTGGCGCATCATAAAGAGGAAGATGCGACAAAGAAGACCTAAGACAGTTGAGCAACTAGAAGCCTGTATTAGACAAGAATGGGAGAACATTCCTAACATTCCTGAACTTGAGCAACTTGTCTCCTCAGTCCTCAGACGTTTGCAGACTGTTATAAAAAGAAGAGTGGATGCCACACAGTGGTAAACATGGCTTTGTCCCAACTTTTTTGAGATGTGTTGATGCCATCAAATTGAAAATCAACTTATTTTCCCTTAAAATTATATATTTTCTCAGTTTAAACATTTGATATGTCATCTATGTTGTATTCTGAATAAAATATTGAAATTTGAAACTTCCACATCATTGCAATCTGCTTTTATTCACAATTTGTACAGTGTCCCAACTTTTTTGGATCAGGTTTGTACATTTGGTGTAACACTGATATATTGCTTCTGATAAGCCACAGAATGGATATGGGTTACAGACATTTGGGTTGATCTTGGCTATAAAGGTGTGTATAGTACTAACATCTCATGTAGCCTAGTATTCACCACTGAAAGACCCCTTCCCTTCGGTTTGAAGGCTCCTAATACAGAACTCCCAATACTTTAAAAATATAATTTTACCTGTCATTTAAACTCTTTATTATGAGTTTGCAGATTCATCAATTTATAATTCATATAAATATATATATATATATATATATATATATATATATATATATATATATATATATATAATTTATTTAAAAAATAATTAAAAAAAATATAAAAAATAAATAAAAAAGCCAAAAAAACTCAGAAAAATACAAGATACTTGCAGAAACATATTACTTGATATAATTCATATACTATACACATCTAAAAATGTGAATAAACATGTTTAGGAAAAGCAAGTACTATGATAAGATAAGAAAATCCTTTATTTGTCCCACAAAAAGGGAAATATAGAGTTACAGCAGTTAAGATACAGAAATAAAATAAAGAGATAAAAGAAAAACGAAAAAAAGAAAAGTAAAGAAAAGCAGAAAAAACAAGGATGTTTTTTTTTATTGCACCGGAGGGAAAAAAAAATAAATAAATAATACATTTATTGCCCTGGAAAAATCTATACACAATAGAAAAGATACATCTATAAATATGTATGCATATAAAATACATATACAATACAAATACAAATTGTACAGTGAAATGTACTGAATTGAGTTAGATGTTCTGGAAGTGTGTAATGTCCAGTATGATTGTTTATTGTGAGCCGTATTGATTGAATAGCCTGACAGCAGCAGGAAGAAAGGACCTGCAGTATGTCTCCTTCACAAACCTGGGGTGCAACAGTCTGCCACTGAAGGAGCTGCCCAGAGATGTGCGAGCAACCTGCAGGAGGTGGGAGTCCTTCACCAGCAGTGATGACAGCTTAGCCATCACCCTCCTCCCCACCACCTGCACGAGTCGAGTGGGCAGCCCGGGATAGAGCTGGCCTTCTTGATCAGCTTATCCAGTCTCTTCCTGTCAGTAGGAGAGATGCTGCTGCTCCAGCACACTACTCCAAAAAAATGGCTGAGGCCACCGCAGAGTCATAGAAGGACTTCAGGAGTGGTCCCTGCACTCCAAAGGACCTGAGCTTCTTCAGTAGATAGAGTCTGCTCTGGCCCTGCAGCAGTTATGAGTCCAGTCCCGTTTGTTGTTCAGGTGAACACCCAGGTACCTGGGTGTACCTGGGTAAGATGTCATCATCTCTATGTCCGGATGTTCACCGGTGTGTGTGGATGAGGGTGTCTGTGGAAATCCAGCACCAGCTCCTTGGTTTTCCCTGCGTTGATCAGGAGGTGTTTCTGCAAGCATTAGTCCATAAAATCATGTACAAGTCCTCTGTACGCTCTGTTGTCCCCGTCCCAGATGAGGCCAAGGATGGAAGAATCGTCAGAGAACTTCTGCAGATGTCAGTGGGGTGAGTGATGGGAGAAGTCAGCAGTGTAGAGGGAACACTACTATACAGCAAACACTACTTAGACATCTTTGATCATCAAACTAAACCGTTTGAGTGACTCAGGCATGTCTGCAGATAGTTCAGATAGCTCAAAACATTCCACAACTGAGGGGCATGAAAACTAAAAGCAGATTGTTTCACTGATGTACCGACCAAAGGAATCTTCAGAACTATCCCTGAGAACAGGTTTGGTAACATGTTTCTCTCACTCTGATCAAATAACTTGGATATATAGGGTGTTTCGAGACAGCTTTGTAAATAAATAAAAGACAATGTAGCTCTCTTTCAACAGACAGAGAGGTTCATCCCACTGTCGTATATAATAATAATAATAATACATAGGTTTTATACAGCGCTTTTCTCGGTACCCAAAGACGCTTTACAAAAACGCAAAACAAAAACAAAAAAGAAAATAAGAAAGAGAGGGTGGAAAATAATTTGTCAGGTGTTGTAAGT
This sequence comes from Urophycis tenuis, assembly GCA_036785325.1. NCBI lineage: Eukaryota > Metazoa > Chordata > Actinopteri > Gadiformes > Phycidae > Urophycis > Urophycis tenuis. The sequence goes on from JAXIVH010000031.1 coordinate 741,421, forward strand.
GATGTTGAAGAGATGGGTGTGGGATGACTTTTGAAAGACGGCCGTGAATCAGAGTTACGGATGGCCAGGAGGATGGAGTTCCAAAGGGTAGGGGCGGCAATGGCACAGGCTCTATCCCCTATGGTGCAGTATTTGGTCCTGGTGATGGGGGTGAGGGTGTTGGCATCAGCTGAGCGTGTTCGGTGGGGGTGGCTGGGGCGATGGAGGAGATCTGTCAGGTATGAAGGGGCAAGGTTGTTTAGGGCTTTGTAGGTGGTGAGGAGGATCTTGAAATGTATGCGCTGTTTTACAGGAAGCCAGTGGAGGATGGGCGTGATGTGTTCTCTGGAGGGGGTGTGGGTGAGCAGTCGGGCAGCCGAGTTTTGAACAGCGGAGGGGAGACCATACAGGATGCTATTGCAGTAGTCGAGTCTGGAGGGGATGAAGGCATGAATTATTGTTTCAGCGGCTGAGAAGGTGAGAGTGGTGCTATGTTCCGGAGGTGGAGGATGTTTTGGTGACGTGGTTTATGTGTGACTTGAAGGAGAGTGCGGGGTCCATGTAGATTCCAAGGTTTCTGACCAGGGGGGAGGGAGTGACAGAGTGACCATCAATGCAGAGTGAGAAGTTCTGGGAGGTGGGGATGGTGGATTTTGGGCCAAAGATTATAATTTCAGTTTTATTGCTGTTGAGTTTGAGGAAGTTGTGGTTCATCCAGGTTTTTATGTCATTGAGGCAGTTGGTGAGGGTGGAGAGAATAGCTGGAATGATGGTTTTGGTGGTGATGCAGAGTTGAGTGTCGTCGGCATAGCTGTGAAAGTGAAGTCCATGGCGGCGGATGTTGTGACCAAGTGGGAGGATGAAGAGGATGGGGCTAAGCACTGAGCCTTGGGGGACTCCATGTGAGACAGGGGTGGTGTGGGATTTGTGATTGTTTATTGCGATGTAGTGAAATCTTTCAGACAGGTATGAGTTGAACCAGGAGAGGGCAGAGTCGGTGATGCCTATGGATTTCATATGGATATGATAAGTAGCGATGCTTCTTAAAATTGTCTCCGGTAATGAAACATGCTGTGGAGTGGGAGCCTTATTCCAACGACAAAGGCTGCTGCTCAAGACCATTGTCAACAAAAGCAATGATACAGAGGATCGTTGTTTGAACAAACCTCTTCCTATTTTCAAAGATAAGACATAATTTATTCCTAAATAAAATCAAATTTTCTTGGTTCAGTACAGTACAAGTGTTACATATTTCCCCTTTAATATAAAAAAGGCAACCTTTCATGGTAGATTAATTTGCGGTTTTAGTTCTTTTTCTAACAAGAGAGGAATTTTGGCAGCTCTGCTCAGCTCTGCACTCATCCCACAGTGTTACCAGCTTGTAGTCAGTCAGTCTGCTTTGCAACGTTTGTTCCACGTAGTTATGCGGGTCTGATGCCTGTGCGCTACGCAGCCAAGGTAGTGGTGGCAATCCTCCTGGTTCTAAATGATTAAAATAATGTTAAAAGAGTGCAGAGTCCACCCCCATGCCACCCGCTCTTTTGGAAATACCACTGGTGACTTCTCTCCAAACTCTAATGTCTGAAGTTCCTGTCAGATAACGTTGTGAAAACTGTAACCTGAATGTGGCAATTCGGCTGGCTAAGTGCACTAATCTCTGTCCTCCTTCCTTTTTTGATAGAAAAATAACTAAAACCCAAAATAAATCTACTATGACAGGTTGTACTTTTTGTATTAAAGTAGCTATAAGTAACACATGCACTCTACTGAAACATCAAATTCCAATGATATGTCATCGAACATTAAGGAAGCATGTTGTAATAAATGAACAAAAGCAACTGTGATTGTAGCAGATTCTACCCAACCTAAAAGCGCCATGACCAGAGCCATGCTAAAAACCTAGGAAAATCATGGAGTTGCATTTAAAAAATGCTAACCACCTTGAGCTAGACTGATTTCAAGACGGATGTCACATGAGCTGCTATATATTTTGCGAACAATAAATATATTGCAAACATAGACATTAGCAATTTACAGTGTAGGACTCAACCTACGCTGTAGGAATGTGTCCTCAACCTGGCAGACCGTGTAAGCTTCAAGTCTGAGGGGTGAGCCGAGACAACTCTCTCTCTCTGTCTCTTGTGAGTTTGGACTCATAAGTGGGCAAACTCCCATGCTCTGTGTTCAATGTTACATAGCACACCTGCATGCAAATGCATGCAAACCCATGCCAAGTTAGAGAGGCAAGTGGGTTGTTGATAATTAATGGTTTTCCCCTGTAGGACAACATTAATTAATTAGCAAGCAACAACCCCTTCCATGTGGCCAGCCCCCCTTGCAGTTTTTCAATTACTCCCTGTTATGACCCCTACCTGGATTGGTTCAAACCAATGGGAACTAACATAGGTTGTGAAAGGAATAAAAAGGATACATACACAGGGATACAGCTTACCCAAACAGAACATGAGGAATGAAAAAAAGGTGAGGAGATCTGGGGTAACTGAAAAGGAAGAGACTGGCCCAACCACACCTTGGGCGACCCAGTGGTAACTCTTAAGCTGCTAAAAAAAGAAAAACCTGAACTACTGAATAAAGCCATAAAAACTACACGACCAGATCTCCTCCAACAGAAAATAGAAATCCAAAACAAAGGCTGTGGCACGCGGCCTGCGGGGCGCTCAGCCTGCAAGCAGACTGTGCATCTTATAAAGCCATGTCCCGGGTGAGGCTGATCCTCGTTAGCACGGCCGTCAGCTCTCTCTCTCCCCGATGGGACATGGGAATATGGAATAGAAAGATGCTCAACCGTTTCCCTCTCTGAACAAAATGGACAGCTCTCCCCTGTACTGGGATCCAGGTGTAATATGTCTGTTAAGGGCTATCGGCCCGTGTACAAGCCCTACTGGAGGTAGCCCCCCCTCCCCGTTTCTCAATGTGGGTTTTGTACACAGGTACCAGCTGCCATTCTGCGAAGTACCAAAAAAAACTTGATGCCTTCATCATGGCCAGACAAAGTAGACGTGACACTTTAACAAGCATATATCACATGCTGCCTTTCGTTCCCAACTCCCCAAGTGCTGGACTGGCTAGATAATGAAAACTGTCTACCTCCTCCTGACACTGGCCAACAGCTGGAGAGTCATAGAGGGGAGACACACTCGCATTCATCATTCCATTGGTCGCACAGTCATCAGTAAATGCTCCAAGGGGCCCCCGGCACCTTGGGATTTGATGCCAGCTCTTGTTTTCATTTCCTCCAGTGGCGTCTTCCTTAAATGTCCCCAAAGTCAAGTGAAGGTCTTCATGCTTAAAAGTTTATTAGAAATTAAAGGTTCTTTAAAAAAGCCACATTCCAGGTGTAACAGTTGCTTTTCTGCAGACATTGAATACCTACCAATCCTGAATGGAGACCCAACCCCCCCTTACCGAAGCTTTCAAAAATGTATTTAGGTTGTTGTCATTCAGGGGCAGGGCTGCTTACTCCCTTGTAAACGCCCCTTTAATTAACTTTCAATAAGCTGTGGACAGGGTGTATGACATCAACGCTTAATCAGCAGGCAACCCTGGGCGACCGTATCAGACAATCAGATAATAGAGGGAGTCATCTACAATGCAAACCTAAATGGTGCTGGAGTTTGGTTCTCCTTATATATTTACAACAGAAATTGTTTGTTCAAAGGTCAGGTCCAGCCTTTCATGTTGTTCGTTGCAATGTCAGCCCCCCGGTTGTACAACAGTGTTTGTGCTGCCTGCAGCTTGAAGGCCAACACCCTTGACTGGATGTCTATTAGGCCCTGTCTTCCTTCCTGACCTGGCCCCCAGTGACCTGGCCTGGACCCCAGTGCTGCCCCGACCAAAATAAATCTGCAATTGTCTTTTGAATTCCCTCAATCAGAGCAAGAGTTGGAGGCACAACTAGAAGACTTTGCCACAAAGTGCAGACAACCAATCAACCGAACAATCAAGCACACGTCTCCAGTTCACCCTCCCAGTTCTTCCATAAAAAAGTGGCAGACCCTAACAACACACCACTGTCCTGATACCCCCTGGCAGACTGAGATCTGTAGCCACTGCCCCACCTGGAAAGCTTCACTCTGGTTCCAGTTTACTATAGCTGAGAAAGGCCCTTTCATAAATATGTATACATTCGGTACACATCTGTAGATATTCCTGTTATCTATATAAGAATATAGTTGTCATCAGCAAGAAGCTGAAAGGACAAATGGTGCTAGCCCCGATAAGGAGAGGCAGCATCTTATTTTAAAACATGTTTTAAAAGACATTCAATGGAAGTACAAAGGGAGTCAAAGAACAAATCTCCCTGACACTGCTCATGCCTCCTCATCATCGTCCACCTTAACCAAAGAAAGAAACCCTTCCCTGAGAAGAAAGTCACCCCTCCCTTACTTTAAAGGGGGGGGGGGAGAGGGTGTGTTATATTCATAAGTCATTTAATGAAACATATTTTCTTAAAGGTGTACAAAATAACGACTGAAAGATTGACGGGAGAGAGAGAGAGAGAGAGAGAGAGAGAGAGACAGACAGACAGAGAGAAAGCATAAAACACTGACGCTTAATGCTCAATTCATATTTAATTAAACACACACAAGTTGGGGGAAGGAGATGGATTGGGGACGAGTCAACTTAGCTCTGCTTTGAACTCCTCAACCCAGCAGTTGGCTCTTGAGGGAATAAGCGAGGGAGTAGCAGAGCGAGAGGGGAGCAGGGAGCGAGATGGCAATCGGGAGGTGAGAAGCAGGTGAGCAGCTGGATTATTAGGAAGACTAGCTGGCTGGTTAGTTGAGCACCCAAAGAAAGCGACAGACCAGAGCTTTGGAATTGCTCTAGTTCTGGGATCAAGAGAGAGAGACACACACACAGAAAGAACGAGAGAGAGAGAGGGAGAGAGAGATTTGAAATAAGTTTTTGGTACCCAGGAAATGAAATTGCGTAAGACGGTGGTACAGAGTCCGACAGAAAGCAATAGAAAGAGAAAAGGGGAGAGAGAGGGAGAGGGATTGAGCAAGAGCGAGAGAGAGGTGGAGGGATAGCAGTAATATAGCGGGGGGAAACGGCATGCCTCTGTGTGCACATGTGTGATAAAGCAATGAAGCAGAAGTGATGAGAGACAGAGAGGAAGAGAGAGACTGTGAGAGAAACAAGATAGAATTACACGTAAAAAATATTGAATTTAGGGTTCCATTTAAATATATCATATTTTCTAAGCAAATGAATGCTTCCCAGTAAGTCGCTATGCGGGGGCCCACAGTACGATAGCAGAGCTGAGCTTTTATAAAAGATTGTTCTATAAAGAAGCATTTTTATGGATGGAATTGAGCAAATTCAGCTTTACGAATATTAATAAAGAATGTGATATTTGCCTTTGCAAACAGTGATTTAAGTGAGCAGGAACCCTTGGTGAGAGGCAGCGACGGGGCACGTGGCTGTCGCAGCCGTGTTGTGATTCCTATTCAACATCATTTTCTGTGTCCATTTCTGGGTTTTGTGTGGCGCAAGTTGCATCCAGGGGGGTGCACCGTGTGGACTGTCTGGACTGTATGCACCGTGTGGACTGTCTGGACTGTATGCACCGTGTGGACTGTCTGGACTGTATGCACCGTGTGGACTGTCTGGACTGTATGCACCGTGTGGACTGTCTGGACTGTATGCACCGTGTGGACTGTCTGGACTGTATGCACCGTGTGGACTGTCTGGACTGTATGCACCGTGTGGACTGTCTGGACTGTATGCACCGTGTGGACTGTCTGGACTGTATGCACCGTGTGGACTGTCTGGACTGTATGCACCGTGTGGACTGTCTGGACTGTATGCACCGTGTGGACTGTCTGGACTGTATGCACCGTGTGGACTGTCTGGACTGTATGCACCGTGTGGACTGTCTGGACTGTATGCACCGTGTGGACTGTCTGGCTGGGAGGCGAGTCTTTGTTGGGTGCATAGCTGCAAAGGACACTTGACTGGCAGCCATAACTGTGTGTGTGCCCACTCATATGCACATATATGCACACACACACGCACACACACACACACACACACACACACACACAGTGACAATTCCCCTCACAATTATACATTGTTTGGGCATCTCTGGTGACTTGTAAAAGCAATCGTTAGTGTGTGAGTGTGTGGTATGATGTGGGATAGTGTGTGTGTGTGTGTGTGGTATGATGTGGGATAGTGTGTGTGTGTGTGTGTGTGTGCATCCAGGCATCGGGGGACATGCAGTAATGCGCTGCTGCTCGGTCGTTTAGCTTGTTGACACTTTGGGGTCATCGCAGTGCGGGGTGAATGGTGTGTGGCTGACAGCGTGGAACCTCTTCATTATCCAGCCATAATGTACTCATCGCCGTGGGCAACCACCACCCACACCCACCCTCCCCCACTCCCCCCCTATCCATCCCATCCACACTTCCTTTGCTTTCTCAAACTATGGAACCTCCTCCTGTGCCCGTCCTCACTCCACCACCCCTCCACTCAACTGCTCCTTCTCCTCCTCCCCCCTTGTCTCACCTCCCTTACCCCCCCAACCCCCTCCATCAGCTGCCTGGGTCCCCCACCACAATGCCCGTTCCACCTCTGTCTCTGTCCATCCTCCGGCTTCCACTCTGTCTCTCCTCTCTCCTCCTGCCTTCTCCACCTCCTCCTTGCTCTTTCTTGTTTGTTGTTTTTGTCTACAGTCCATGTTGGCCTGCATCAATTCTCTCTCTCCCTCTCATTCTCCCTCTCTTTCTGCATCTCTCTTGCTCTCTGTCTCCTTGACCCCATTCCACTGGAGTTATTTCTCTTTCACAGTCAATGACTCTCTCTCCCCACACATAGCCCACCTAAAGTATCCCCCCTGACCTTCATTCATGTCATGACTCTCTAACGCTGCACCATCTTGCACCTTTGTTTGTTTTTCTGTTTGGTCTTTGCCCTGCCCTGGTCGTACTTGTATTTAACTCACTTGTCAGCTCCCCGCATAATCTCTATCTGTACCGTGTTTATTCTCCTCACAACACATTCCTCTCCGGCCTGCCACAGTCTCCTGTCCTCTGGTGTGTGTTGCCCCTGACCACCTCGGGCCACTTGACACTTTCAGTTTACCCCGGTCCTCCTGATCTCCCACTCGATGCGTCCTACAGCTTCCCACTACTTTTTAAAAATGTATTTATTTTTAAGCTAACTTTTTATAACCTTTTACTATCCGCCCCACCGACCAGTGGACCATTTTAGATAACCTTTTACTTTCCGTGCCACCGAACAGTGGACCTTTTTGGATAGTATCAGGTAGCTTTCGATTCTAGCGGTGGCTTACATGTTGCTGCTAGCACAAAACCTGCTCGGAGACTCCCTGGAATTGGTCATCGCCGGTGCTATCTCAGTTCGAAAAGTGGACACTGTACAACCTGGACTTAGCTTGTCCCTGCCATCGTGAAGTGCATAAGGGAAGTCTGAAACCACCCATCGCCGCCGCCGCAGAGTTGGAAGTCCTTGTAGCTAGCATCAAGGCTACGTGGCTAAAAACAACTTGCACTTCTTCCACGCACCACCGGCACCACCACTTTGTTGAGTTACACCGTCAACCAGCTGATGAATCTCAACAGTTTCTGCACTCCACCATGCATTGCAGTGATTAAACAACTTCTCCGCCATCCATGCTACATCCATAGAAGTTCCCGCAGAAAGTTTGTCTGCTCACAGACAAGTCCTACCATCCCGGCTCTCTGGTCAGCAACGCGAACTGTCGCTCCACGCATACGTCATCAGAGCGCTGTCTCCTACCGGATAAGTAGTTTGTACGTCTCCATGACAACACCTCTCAGTGAGCTGAAACGGTAAACGTGGAGTGGACTCCAGTCTGCTACGGCCAGTGCAAAGACTTGTTGCATCATCAAGTAGCAAAATTGAACTCTTAAATGCACAGTCTATTACAAACAAATCCTGCCTCGTTCATGACCATATCCTGGATAAACGTCTGGATTATATGTGCATTACAGAGACCTGGCACCCACCAAATACTTTTTCCTCTTTAAATGAGAGCTGTCCCCAAGGATATAGTTACCTCCAGAAAGCTTGCAGCACAGGACACGGTGGCGGCCTGTCAGTTATCTATGGTAGCGATCTGGAGCTATCTCTCTATCTCTGCAACCATTACCTGAACTGTCTTCATTTGAATGCCTTGCATTTAAATCTAAGTCCCCTTCCCCTGTGCTGTTTCTCCTCATTTACCCACCACCAAAACCAAACGCATCATTTATCACTGAGATGTCAAATCTTTTCACAACTTTCTGCACATCCTCTGCCGATGTGATAATCTTAGGTGATATGAACATCCATGTTGACACCCCCTCCTCCCCTTTTACAGCTGAATTTCTTAAACTACTGGACTGTTTTAATTTAAAACAACTTGTTGATGTCCCCACGCACACCAGGGGACACACCTTGGACCTGGTCATTACAAACTCTGCCCCTCTCACCAGCCTGCAGGTGTGTCTGATCACAAGGCCATTTCTATGGATCTGCAATCCCCATCCAGCCTCTCCAAGCCTAAGCGGAATATCTGTTTCAGAAACCTAAAAAACATAAACCCAGAACTCTTGGCAGCAGACTTTCAACATCTTTCCACACACTTTTCATCAGCCGATGAAGCAGTGGACGACTACAACAGCCATTTGAGCAGCCTCCTGGACCTCCATGCCCCTGTTAAAACCACAACAGTCACCTTCACCCGCTCATCTCCCTGGTTCACAGATGGGCTTCGCAAGATGAAGGCAGCAGGGCGGGTTCTTGAGCGGCGCTTCAAAGCCTCTGGCCTCACTGTCCACAAACAAATTTACTGGGGGCAACAACAAAAATATGCACAGTCCCTAAAGGTCAAGCAAGGTCGCAGTTTCACTCCGATGCCATCAGAAACAGTCCATGAAATTCCAAGCAGCTTTTTTCCACTGTCAATCACCTTCTCAAACCATCACCCCCCCCCCCCCCCCCCCCCCACACACACTTACTGCCACTACAGAAGAACAGTGCAATAAATTCATGTTTTTTTTCACATAAAAAAAATCACATATTCGCTCTGCCCTTTCTGGTCCTCCCACCCTTACTGTTCATCCAACGTGTACTGTCTCGCAACCCCTAAACTGCTTTCCTGAGGGTTCATCAGAAGAGGTGCAGAACATCATCAGGAAGATGAAATCATCCACCTGTCCCCTTGACCCTGTCCCAACCTCCCTGGTGAAAACTCATATCACTGTCCTAACCCCCCTGATCACGGCTGTTATAAATCATCACTCCAAACTGGTCACGTTCCCCCTGCCTTAAAAAATGCCATAATCAGACCAAACCCACTCTTGAACCGGAAGTCCTATCCAACTACAGGCCCATCTCCAATCTCCCTTTCATATTGAAAGTACTTGAGAAAGCAGTTGCCACCCACCTTCAGGACCACCTCAAACATAATAACCTCTTTGAAAAATTCCAGTCCAGTTTCCGCTCCACCCACAGCACAGAGACTGCTCTCGTCAGAGTCACAAACGACCTCCTCATCATCTGATGGTGATTCTCCCTCCCTCCTCATCCTCCTGGACCTTTCTGCTGCATTTGATACTGTCGACCATGGCATTCTTTTAAACCAGCTCCACCATACCACCGGACTCAATGACACTGCTCTCAGTTGGTTCAAATCATACCTCACAAACCGGACAGAATACATCCACACACAGTCACCTGCGATGTCCCCCAGGGGTCAGTCCTTGGCCCCCTCCTCTTAATACTCTACCTCACCCCCCTTGGCCAAATCATCAGCCATCACAAAATTTAATTCCACTGCTATGCTGATGACACACAGCTCTATGTAAATGCCACAGCTGCAACCCCATCCTCACAGTCATCCCCATCAAAACTCACCACCTGTCTGGAGGAGATAAAGGTATGGATGGAGCACAAATTCCTCCAACTTAACAGCTCCAAAACTGAAGCCATACTGATTGGCACTCTTCACCAGACCAAATCATCATCCATAACCGGCATCACCTTTTCTGGCTCCAACATCCCCCTCTCATCAACAGTCTCATCAAAATGGACTCCCAACTCACTTTTGATGCCCATATATATCACCTCTGCAAGACCTCCTTCTACCACCTCCGTAACATTTCCAAACTCCGCCCTATTCTCTCCCTCTCAGATGCTGAAAAGCTGGTTTATGCCTTTGTCTCCTCCAGACTGGACTACTGTAACGTACTTCTCATTGGGATCCCTAACAAGAGCATACAGAGGCTTCAGTACATTCAAAACTCTGCAGCTAGGATCCTGATGAGAGTGCGGAAATATGAGCACATTACCCCCATTCTCCACTCACTCCACTGGCTTCCCGTCTCCACCAGTATTGAGTACAAGGTTTCCCTCCTCACTCACCAATGCATCCATGGACATCCCCCCCTACCTAAAGGAAATTATCAACCCACAAAACACGACACGCTCCCTCCGCTCAACTCACTCAAACCTCCTCCACATACCCAGAACCAGACTCAGGACCCTGGGAGATAGGGCCTTCTGTGCAGCTGCCCCACGTCTGTGGAATGCCCTCCCTGACACCTTGAGGGCACCACAATCCACTGACTGTTTTAAAAAAGGTCTTAAGACATTTCTTTTCAGCAAAGCTTTTGGTCCCCTTTAGATGTTTTTTTAAAACCTTTTATTTTTCCTTAAACTGCTCATCTTTTTTGTTTTTAACCTGTAGCACATTGAGATCTTTGATGAAAAGTGCATTATAAATCAAATCTATTATTATTATTATTATTATTATTATTATTATTATTATTACTATCTTGCTCTCTTTTTCCCTATCGTCCTCCTTTTCATGTCTTCCCCCTCCTCCTCTTTACGTCTGCTCCCAGCATGCAGTCCGTCTGTCTGAAGGATCGTTGTTCTCCTCTTTCTCCTCCTATTCAACACCTCACACTGGTTGGCTGAGTGCCATGCCTTTTTCGATTGCATTATTGCACCTTTTGTGTTTTTGTTTGTGTGTGTGTGTACATGTTGGTGCATGTGTCGATGTATGTGTTTTGTTTGTATATATGTGTGTGTAAATATTAGTGTGTGTGTGTGTGTTTTAGTCTGTATATGTGTGTTTGTGTGTGTACGTCTGTGTATGTGTGTGAGGGGAGGGGACAAAGTCACTGTTTTACTTCTTCTCTTGAGCCTGTATTCATTTGCATTGGATGGTTTTTGGTGTGAAATTATATGCAAGTAAAGTACCAAATTAAAGATGCAGTAAAATGGACACAAGACCAGTAAAAAGACCCACAAAAAATGTAATTGGAAAAGTTGTAGTAACATCAGTAATAGTAGTAGTAGCATCACACTGTGGCGCCACAGATGTCCACAGACATGATCCTCCAGGCACAGAGAAGCAGCAGCATAGCAGCAGCATACACATGCACCAGTACAGGTGTGTTGAACACTGGGGCATGGTGTCTCCCTACCAATCATTCACCTGTGATGGAATGCACTTCTTCTTTTTTCTTGCATCCATCTCTCCGTCAAACACGTCCAGCACGTCTTGTTCAGGCAAATACTAGTACAGTACACACACACACACACACAAACCCACACACCCACACACACACACACACACACACACACACACACACACACACACACACACACACACACACACACACACACACACAAACCCACACACCCACCCACACACACACACACACACACACACACACACAACACCCACACATAGAATCCTAATCACACTGTTGCAAACAACAAACAGAAAGCTGCACTATCCTTACACTGTGTGACAAACACCTTCCATACATTTGAATCCATAGAAGCACGCTGTGGCATAAACAGACGGTGTCGTGTGCACTGCCAGGACGCTCTCCATCCTTTGATGGCTGTATGCACACTCTGCTGTCTATAAATTACAGGAAGCAATAACGCCAAGTGCATTATCTAACCTGTACACCAGGAACGTAATGTAATCTAGCAGGCCAACACAATAGTGCATGCAAACACATGCCCCCTTGCACACACACACACACACACACACACACACATACGCATGGACACACACACGTGCACACACACATGCACACACATACACACCCACACACACACACGTGTTCACACACAAACACATGCACGCGCATGCCCGTACACGCACATGCAAACAGGAGTGGATCAGCCAGAGCAGCCAGAGAGGAGGCGGGAGGTACAGGAGAGAGACGTAAGGGGAAATATATGAGAGAGAGAGATAGAGAGACAGAGAGACACAGAGAGCCAGGCAGAGAGAGAGAGAGGGAGGAAGGTTGTGTGGGGGTGTGCGCTTGTGTCTCCATGCATGCATGAGCACACTGTCACCACTCAGAGCCATACCACTTCTTCACATTCACGTCTTCTCTCTCTCTCTCCTCTCTTGTGTTCTGCATCTCTCTCTCTCCCTCTCTCTCTCTCCATCTCTCACCTGTTCATTTGTCGCCGCTTGACAGTTCTCATTATTGTCTTGGCACTAGCTCAGCATGTCCTGCCAAAGCGAGACGCCCAAATGGAATTTAAAAGAAGGAGAGAGAGGGAGAGATTGTAAATGAAGAGAACTAAGGGGAGGGAGGACAAAGGAAAAGAAAAGAAGAGAAATGCCTATGGAGCCGATGGGAGGAAATGAGACGGAGGACAAAGGGAAGCCAGCGAGGAAGGAGCAGAAGAGAGGAGCACAGTGTGTGTGTGTATGTGTGTGTTGGGGCGGGGGGTTGTTAGGACACCAGAGGCTTGTGTGGTATAATTAAAAGTACTTAACTCCTGCCATGTGCAAAGCAGCACAAACAAGCATTGACCGTGGTATTAACATGAACATGGATAGGTTTAGTGGCGCGGGGGAGTGTGTGACATGGAGACGACACCTGTACACCTTCACGCAGGGGAAGTCTTCAACGGCTCAGCACACTGCTGCAAACTCCACGATTTGATGATCCACATGTATTGTTGCACTTCATTGATCTGAGCCATTGAACATTTGAAATGTTGTGGCACACACACACAATGTATGTGTGCACAAACATTGATCATGATGAATTATCCATCCTTTCGGCTATTAACTTATTGATCAGAGAAAAATTCTTTGATTTAAATCAAAATGCCATGGAGAGGGTGAGTGTGCCTGTGTGTGTGTGTGTGTGTGTGTGTGTGTGTGTGTGTGTGTGTGTGTGTGTGTTTGTTTGTTTGTTTGTTTGTGGACAGAGGATGCTGTTAATCTTTCTCCCTATGTCAACACGCACACAGTCCATATTTAGACATATAGTTTTTATAATCAGAAGGCTATAACGAAAGCTTGGCACACGCATCCTCGCTAGGATGTATACAAAGAAAAATCTGCATGTGAAAACAAGGAATACAATAACAAGTGTATATGCTGTGACACTGTGATAGGGAAGCGTTGGCTGTATAGGGTCTAACCATAACACAACTGCACTCTAACAAACTCACAAGAAGCTTCTGTAGGCAGCCAGATATTATTAACATTCACTGCAGATTTTCATATTATTTACTTCAACCTTATCTGCGGCATCAAACCACACCAGCTCCGATGCAGAGCTGTGGAAGGAGGCCTTGGGCAATCTTTGAATCAAAGGAAATATTTAAATGAAGATGGTTTAATTTGCTAGGTGGGTAGTCTTACTGGGAGGTTATTCACTTGATTAAAAAAAAAAAAACCTGAGCACTGCATTTCATTGCATCACTGACTTTATAAGAAATGCAATTCACAAAAAAATGAAACCTGATCTGGAAGTGTAATGATTTCAAAGTTATACTGAGTACAATAATTTAAACAACCTTGCCAACAGTTGGTTCCTGACATCTCTAGTTCTTCGAGGCTGGGGAACAAATCCTGGAAGGGAATTTAGCCCACTTGCATTTCTTATTAGGTTTACAATAGAAATTATGTTTACATTAACCTAACCCATAATGCAAACCTACATAATATATTGAATCATATGCTGATTCATCCATTAGTATACACTTTTCAATGGTCTTTGTCTCTGTGTTGTAGGGAAAACACAACCCCCCCCCCCCCCCCCCCCCCCCCCACAACAATCAGTAACTTATTTCTAAACATTCTTACAGCAAGATGGAGCCTTCATATTCCTCTAGCTTCTCTGTTCATTTGCATCTACTGTCTAGGAGCCCAGTCACAGCCCGACCTGGACTGTACATTGGGTTGTTGCATGCTGAAGTAAACTTTAGTCAACATAACTTACAATGCCTTATCCTTAGATTGCATCATCAACACTTAATTTGAATCAATTTGCATAGACCTTCACACACACTCTGAAATGGTCACAAGCCCATTTGAACTGCCCTTAAACACCCTGTAATTGTAAACAAATAAAAAAATAAACTCTCCCGAGTGGGGAATGAAAAAAAATAACATTGAAAGGGGAGAGAGACTGTGACAAATGTACATTCAAATTGATACAAGGCAAAACACCACATAGGAGTCAAACTCACAATGTAGATGATGGTGCAGTTTCAGCCAGCATTGTCCAAATGCGCCAATTCTCTACTCTTATTTGTGTTTATGCTTCTTGTGTTGTTTCTGTCACCCCTCTCACTCTCTCTCTCTCTCTCTCTCTCTCGCTCTCTCTCTCTCTCTCTCTCTCTCTCTCTCTCTCTCTCTCTCTCTCTCTCTCTCTCTCTCTCTCTCTCTCTCTCTCTCTCTCTCTCTCTTTCTCTTGCTCTCTCGCTCTCTCTCTGATTCCTCTGTTGTGCTGGGTCCTGTGTTGTGCGTGTGATACCAGGGGCCCTCTATCCTCACTGGTTTGCCACAACAATTTGCCACACCTCTTGGTACACATACTTTCATTGAACAGGAGATGGGAAAATGACGCAAGAGAAGGTAAGTACAAAAAAAAGCCATTCAGACACATTTTGCCGTTTGCCAGTTTTTTTTTCTCCTACCTCATCCATTGCTTTTTCCCCTCACATCTCCACATGATCCAATTCATGTCTGCTTTTGCATTAGCCAGCTGCTATTAAATGTAACACAAAAAGGCTGACAGACAAAGTATCAAACAACCATATGTGGAAATGTATGTGTCCTCGTTGTGCACACACATACACACGCACACACACAGAAACGTGCCCACACATGCACAAAGACCACCTCTGACATAAACTCACTACCTCAGCTTTTCTTTCAGCATTGTCAAATGAAATACAGAATGGTGAGTAAACAGGAGAGCGAGAGAAAGAGAGATTGGAAGAAAGAGAGAGAGAGAGCGGTGGTGAATTGTTTTGTTGGTTGAATGCTGATGATAAATAAAAACAACTCCTCAGTGTCCAAGTGCCATGATGGTCTCCATCACTCCGCTGGCTTAATGATCTCAGCTGCTCTTCATATTTCACTGCAGTGGCCCAATCTTATCTAAACCTCTTATGAAGGAGGAGACAAGCCACACGCACACACACAAAAACACACAGTCATGCGGACACACAGCACACACCTGCAAGAGCCAATTGAATACACTCACGCTGTGCTCACCCATGCAGACAGACACAAATCACAAATGTGCCCATGTGACCGCATGCATGGATGTCAAATATCCAGACATATGACTCAGAGAGAGAGAAGGGTTACCTAGCCCCTGGTGTGGAAGAGATAAACTATACTTTAACAGAAGGGGTAGAGGCCTCCAGTTTCCAGAGTGCCCCATCATGTCCTAAGAACCAGCAGACGACTTTTTCATCGCACAAAAGCATCCGTTGGATAAAAGCCTCTGCTGTGTCTTCATAGCGTTGTCACTGTGTCACCTCCCACTACCCTTCTATGCCACAATCCGGTTCAGAAATGGTATAAGAAATCCCATGACAGATCTCTTTATCAGTTTTCAATAAAAGAGTATGTTATGATGAATATGACAGCCCTGGAATCCCAGGATGGAGATGTAAGTCTCCTGGGAGAGATGTGAGGAGTGAAGCAGAGCTGGAGCTGGCCTCACACCACAATGGGATGCTTTGACATCCATCTCTGATGCAGCAGGTCTACTACGTCTCGCACTACGTACCACAATACAACACATCACTGTTTGGAAGCACTGCATTAGAGATGGAGGTGTGTGTGTGTGTGTGTGTGTGTGTGTGTGTGTGTGTGTGTGTGTGTGTGTGTGTGTGTGTGTGCGTGCGTGTGTGGGTGTGGGTGCGTGCGAGCGTTCGTGTGTGCGTGTGTGTTTGTGTGTGTTATCTGCTTCTTGTTAACAATATACAATTCACCAAGATAAAAAACCTTGTTACTAACTAAGATCAATATTTGTATTATGTGTGTATGTCATTTTAGCCAAATACTATTAATATAACTAATTAGATAGATAGATAGATAGATAGATAGATAGATAGATAGATAGATAGATAGATAGATAGATAAATACATAGATACTTTAGTCATCCCAAGGGATTTTGAAAGTGGGGAACCTTCAGGGCCTTCTACGCCTTCAGAGAAGGCCTAAAGAAATTCTGGACCAAAAATATTAAAATATTAAATAAAATAAAAATATATATATATATATTTTTAATTTCTATCTTATTTAATTTATTATAATTAATTTAATACATTTTCTCTCATCTATGTTCTAAAGTTAAGTTTACTGTCAAGTTCACATCAGCAATGAAATGGTTACTGTCCTGGAAACATGTTTTCCAATCAGAATCGTCGATCTCTACCAAGGCCAAGTTAGCTGGCTCCTTAATTGGTTAGGACTTCACGAATCTCGCAGAAGGCCTAGAGTCCTATAGAGAGAGTGGCGTCAACGGAAGTTCAAAAACCTGGCCGATCACGTGGTTCATGTAGCCCTCCATTAGTTCCCGGAAGTGCTTGGCGGGCAATTGAAAAATACAAGAAAAACCACAACAATCGGTAAAGAATGTCAATAACTGCTTTGCTCTGGAATATTTCTATGCTTATGTTGATTTATTTGAACTCAGCAAAGTTTACTAAACCTCTACATTCGTTGATAGCATTAAAATCGTAATATTTCTCATAGTTTTTTACTTGAAGACATGAGTGAGGCGGACGACAGTGATTTTCCAATCGAGAATAAATTATTGTGATAAATTATCCAAATTATCCAAAAATAATATATATATATTATATATGTATATATGTGTATGTGTATATATATATATATATATGTATGTATATATATATCTATCTATCTTATCTTTTATATAATATATATATATATATTATTAATTTAATAAATTAATTTTCAGTGAATTCCTTACAAAACTTTATTTGCTTGAAAATAAAAAACATGTGTGTCTCATTTCCACTATGTTGTCCTTGATACAGTCTTCGCCATGGGATTCTGTGCTGCATGGGGATGCTCCAATCGCTCTGAGAAAGGCGTCCACTTGTATGGCTTCCCCAAAGACAGGGACAGACGAAGAGCATGGGTGTCTAAAGTCGGAAGGAGCAATTTAGTCGTGACAGACAAAAACCATAACCACAAAAAAATATGTGAGGTAATCACATTCAAACAATGCATTTGCACTTTTGCACACTTTCAAATACCGGACCATTCAGAAATTTGAGATTTTTTTAAATTAAAAACATAGAACAGGAAAACAGAAAAAAGATATATACTAAACATGTACGTAGTCCTCGATAAAAATGAGTTGAGTGTGAAAATTCAGTTGAAGTCTTCCTGCAGGCACATTTTGAGGCTGACCAGTTTGTTAAGACCAGCAAGGGCAAGACTAGGCTGAGAGAAGATGCGATACCCTCCATCTTTGCGCTCCCGCCAGTAGTCAGCAAGCGGAGGGCCCCTACTTCACGATGCCCCCTTTCACCTACAAAGACAGGGTCCATATCTGCTGATCACACACACACACACACACACACACACACACACACACACACACAAATCACAACTCCACCAGCTACCAGCCCTGGCAACATCACTGCTCCTTCCCAGCCAACATCACTACCCCTCCACCCACCTGTATCCGGCGAACATCCCTGTTCCAACGACTACCAGAACCCGGCTACAATCATGACAAAAAGGTGATCACTGGTTACGGTTTATTACGGGAGTTATTGTGGATGCTGCTGTGCTGGGATGCGTTATATTCATCTGTGTTGCTGATATTTTGCCCTCTCATTGAAATACTCGAAAGTAAAATGTGAGCAGCTAATGTCAAGGTAATGCAGCCAGCACAGCACCACCACTCACTATATGACCTCAACAAATTAATAAAAGCAGAACCTATATGGCACAGCTGTTGTACTGCACTGCATGATTCTGCAAAGGTGTATCAAATAATCTCACTAATAGCAAAAGTTAATATGTTTAGTATGACTCCTTGAATAATATCGCATGACAATACCAATGTAGTAAGACTTATTATGCCTGACCTACCTTAATGTATTTACAGTCTCGTTCCACTCAGGACCCCTGGCCTGCTACATGCTCCACCATAAAGTGCTCCTTCTGTTGGTTCCCAAATAAGCAATATCATATCACCTGTTAGGGACATGAAAGCTTCAATAAAATTGCATTCATTATGTGGTTTGAGTCACACCATTTTCTACTAAGCACTCCTGGCCTGCAGCATGCAAATGAAGTTGTGAAGTGGCATCACTACTTCTCGACCATTAAGTACCATTTGCAGGTAACTGATACACACTAAAAATTTTACATATTTTTTGTATGAGATGGGTTGATATGTAAATATGTTGACATACACAAACATATGTAGAAGAGACTGCTATGGTTATTATTGGTGCATGCAGGCCCCACACAACCTCACAAACCTGTGCACCCACGCCGAAAACAGAAAGGCAAATAAATAGTGGGATTTTTTTTTTCTTCCACAATACATGCACACAAAATAATCCAGAATTTAAGTAAAGAAAATGGTAAACAGTGGCAATTTGCAAACTGCAATCACACTCCCCACACATTAACCTTGCTATTAGTATAAATCGGCAGGGTTGGATTAAGTTACAGCGTATTTAGAGAGCTGAATTGACAGTTATCAGCCTGTTGCACGGGTTGTAATGGTTATCTAGTGTGCTAGCCTACATTTTTACCTGTTAATATTCTCTAAATCCTCTAATCTAGACGGAGAAAATACGCCAACATAATTAATTACTCGTGTCAATTTAATTCCGATGCCCTACTGATATGAAAATGTCATCCTTTAAACGTTTTACCTCGGACAAGTGTTGCTCCTACCATCTCCTCCGTTGACATTGAGTGACAGTTAGCTTGCGCTAACTTCCGGGAACTTTTGAGGGGCCCCATGCGCCGCCATTGCTGTGAAAAAAACGAACCATTGCAGTAAACGGAGTTGACGCCACTCTCTCTCTATAGGACTCTAAGAAGGCCAAGCTATATGTGTTTTGGTTTGGAGAGTGTGGGGCACATTGACCAATCACGGTTTGATTTCAAGTGGGCGGGACAAAAACAAAAGATCGTAGGCCTTCGCGAAGTCCAAACAGAGTGGTTGAGTCTCTACCGCTCTCTCCACTTGCGCCATGCGTAATTGCGCATGAAGAGTTCCGCATTGCAACTTTAAAAAATAGTCTTTGTATTACCAGCTTTGTGTATCTTTTGGCGTATTGCATTGGAAATTGTACTGTAGTTTGACGATGCTCATGAATTTATTTGACAATGTGTGAATGATTGGTAATGCACCGTGATTTCAAAGCGCTGTCCACGGTGATTCAATGAGCCTTGGTGTCCGTGTCAGCAGCGTCACAGGGTGACATTCTGGGTGACTTTATTTTATATTTCCAGATTTTGGCTTGAGAGTATGTTTATTTAATTTCCACTATGTAGCCTAAATGATCTCTTTTTCTGAAGTTAATGATGAGATGTTTCTTGTTGCGGAGAATGTTATTGGTGTTAGGGTCTATTTGTTTACATCCTTGTCATTGTTAATTAAAGCCGGATTGCAATTTTTAAACCCTTTCAAATCGTATGGTTGCTTTTTTCTGTGATCATTTATTTTCTCAGCGATTTATTTTCTTGGGCAGCCACGGCCTACTGGTTAGGGCTTCGGACTTGTAACTGGAGGGTTGCCGGTTCGAACCCCGACCAGTATGAACGGCTGAAGTGCCCTTGAGCAAGGCACCTAACCCCTCACTGCTCCCCGAGCGCCGCTGTTGCAGGCAGCTCACTGCATCGGGTCTAAGTGTGTGCTTATTCACCTCACTGTGTGTCTCACCATCAATGTGAGCTGAGTGTATTCACTAATTCACGATTGGGTTAAATGCAGAAGACCAAATTTCCCTCACGGGATCAAAAGAGCAATTAAAAGAAAGTAAAAGAATAATGGCTGAATTGAAGGCCCAGCTGTAGTGCTCACGGTTCGCCACTGACATTCAGTAGCTTATACAGTACATGAACGCACATATTTCACCCACATAAAAAACAGACCACTCACAGAAATATAAAAGTGAAAAATAATGTGAAGTAATTACAAGGCCTATACGGACTGACCCTGTGAAACGACCTGAATTGATCAAATATGCCACATTTCAATGTGTGGGATGCTTGCACTGTTCACTAACTTTGTCAACATACCTATACAGAGAACATTCTGGATCACTGTTACACCACAGTCAGGGATGCCTATCACGCCGTCCCCCGTGCTGCACTGGGACACTCTGACCACGTCATGGTCCACCTGATTCCTGCGTACAGGCAGAAATTAAAGCTCTGCAAACCTGTAGTGAGGACATCAAAGAAGTGGACCAGTGAGGCCGTGGAGGATCTCCAGGCGTGTTTGGACTCTACTGACTGGGATGTGTTCAGGACTGCTACCAACAGTCTGGATTAGTACGCAGAGGCTGTGACGTCCTACATCAGTTTCTGTGAGGACAGCTGTATTCCAACACGCACCAGGGTGAGTTACAACAATGACAAACCCTGGTTCACAGCCAAACTCAGAAGGTTGAGGTTGGATAAGGAAGTTGCCTTCAGGAGTGGGGACAAAGACAGATATAAAGAGGCGAAGTACAAGTTTAGCAAGGCGGTGAAAGAGGCTAAATGACTGTACTCTGAGAAGCTCCAACACCACTTCTCAGCCAACGACTCTGCGTCTGTCTGGAAAGGGCTTAGGCAAATCACCAACCTAAAGCCTAAAGCCCCCCACTCCATCAACGACCATCGTCTGGCCAATGGCGTGAACGAGTTCTACTGCCGCTTTGAAAGACAAAGGGACAGTCCTGCAACCATCCCCCATGACACCTCCCAACAGCTCCAGCTTATCACCTCCACCTCCCCCACCTCAGTGGGGGCCTGGGCACCTCCACCAATGCCAAACTTAAAGGTCCCCCCCTCGACCCCCCCACCCACCTCAGTGACGACTCTTTCCATCCATGAGAGGGACATCAACAAACTCTTCAGGAGACAGAACCCCCGGAAAGCTGCTGGACCGGATTCTGTCTCCCCATCCATCTTGAAGCATTGCGCTGATCAGCTGTCTCCAGTGTTCACAGACATTTTCAACACCTCACTGGAGACATGTCACGTGCCAGCCTGCTTCAAGACCTCTACCATAATTCCTGTCCCCAAGAAGCCAAGGACCACAGGACTTAACGACTTCAGACCCGTCGCCCTGACCTCTGTGGTTATGAAGTCCTTTGAGCGCCTTGTGCTCTCACACCTGAAAGGCATCACCGACCCCCTCCTGGACCCCCTGCAGTTTGCCTACAGAGCCAACAGGTCTGTAGACGATGCAGTCAACTTGGCCTTCCACTTCATCCTCCAGCACCTGGACTCCGCAGGAACCTACGCGAGGATCCTGTTTGTGGATTTCAGCTCTGCTTTCAACACCATCATCCCGGCTCTGCCTCAGCTTCTGCCTGACCCCACCTGCAGGTGGATTACAGACTTCCTGTCTGACAGGAAGCAGCATGTGAAGCTGGGAAAACGCATCTCCGACTCACAGACCATCAGCACCAGTTCCCCCCAGGGCTGTGTTCTTTTTCCTCTGCTCTTCTCCCTGTACACAAACAGCTGCACCTCCAGTCACCAGTCCGTCAAGCTTCTGAAGTTTGCAGATGACACCACCCTCATCGGAATCATTTCTGATGGTGATGAGTCTGACTACAGGTGGGAGGTAGACCATCTGGTGACATGATGCAGCTGAAACAACCTACAGCTCAACGCTCTAAAGACAGTGGAGATGGTTGTGGACTTCAGGAAGTACTCAGCCTCATCTGCCCCCATCACCCTCTCCGACTGCACAATTGACACTGTGGAGTCTTTTCGCTTCCTGGGAACTGTCATCTCCCAGGATCTCAAGTGGGAGCTGAACATCAGCTCCCTCATCAAGAAAGCCCAGCAGAGGATGTACTTCCTGAGGCAGCTGAAGAAATTCAACCTGCCCAGGACAATGATGGTGCACTTCTACTCCTCCATCATTGAGTCCATCCTCACCTCCTCCATCACCATCTGGTTCGCTGCTGCCACCGCCAAGGACAAGAGCAGACTGCAGCGCGTCATTCGGTCTGCAGAGAAGGTGATTGGCTGCAATCTGCCGTCGCTCCAGGACCTGTACACCTCCAGGACCCTGAGGCGTGCAGGTAAGATTATGGCCGACCCCTCCCACCCCGGACACCATCTCTTTGCATCACTCCCCTCTGGCAGGAGGCTGCGGTCCATCAGGACCAAAACCTCACGGCATAAGAACAGTTTTTTCCCATCTGCCACTAGCCTTGTCAACAAGGCCCGGAGCCCCCCCTGACACTGACTCTCTCCCTCCCCCCACACAGTCCTACATGCTACATTAATGTGGCATCTTCAGATCGTCTGCGTTACATTAACGCACAGTGTGTACAGTGTGCACTCATTCGGGTCCACCGTTTTTCCATTTTTCTCTGCATGCACTACTGCTCTGTATTCCATATTCATATTCATATTCATATTCATTGTACATTGTATATATATTTATTATAGTTATTTTACTTTTTTACTTTTTTACTTACTTATATTTTTAATACTGTTTTTTTCTCTTGCACCAATTGCACCAAGTCGAATTCCTTGTAGGTGCAAACCTACTTGGCAATAAACTTGATTCTGATTCTGATTCTGATTCTGATTATACAAAACAAAGACAATAATATATTTTCTTTGTTGAATAGAAATTACTTATTGCATAGAAATTATCATCTTGGATCAGCCTGTGTCTCTTTTGCCAGAGACCATTTCAACAAGAGTAGTTTAAAAAGGTTCGACTTGAGTCCTGACCACTCAGATCCAAGTGTGTGATGGACCCTGAAGCGGCTGCTCTTGCATCCGGGATGCCCCCCAAGGCAGGCTGATGGGCTCCAGCACCACCTCACCGCTCTGCCCGGGAATACGCATGTAACCAAAGATGGATGGCTGGGCGCGAGGCTATTAAAAACCATTCTGTTGCTGGAGTACACGTTTATGTAATGTGCACCAGCGGTCAGCCTCGCCCCGCCATGCAGACCTGCTCATTAGCTCCTCCCCCTGTCCGCCGCCCGGCTGTATCATTGTTCATCAAAGCGAGGAGAATACGGCCAGATGCGGAGAGATGGCACGGGACCAGCATGCCAAATGACTTGTCCTGCTCTCTCTCTCTACACATCTTTCCTCCCTAATGCGTCAATATAATCAACCTCAGGCAACTATGTCATTGTACCTGATCAAGCATCTACTTCCTCTCATCTACCCTTGCTACTTTCAGGACACGCAGGGGAGAGGGACAGAAGTCATTGGTAATTGCAGTCCAAACATGCAGGCCAACAGCTTCAAGTCTTCATTGGCAAATATATATATATATATATATATATATATATATATATATATATATATATATATGTGGCCGGGTCATCCAAGGATGGGACCAGACACAGAAATACTTTTTGTAGGATCTTTAATACCCCGACTGCCCTGTGAATGGGTCAGCATTAATTATCTAATTTATGAGAGAGATGTTTGTTACATGTCAAATACAAAAAAATAAAATAAATAGATTTCTCTCTTATCTGATTATTTTATGTACCAACAAAACAGCAGTAGTACAAAACAACAGTAGTGGCCTTATTCGCTAGCTTGTAGCTTCACCCTGGATGCAACTCACACGCACCTTCTCCTTCAATCTTTTCAGAACGGTCTCAAGTCTCACCAAATGGTCCTGAAAGGTCGGAGAAAACACAAGCAAGTCATCTAAATAAATCAGCACAATCTGGAAGGCTAAATCACTCATTGTAGCCTGCATCAACCGTTGAAACGTTGCAGGGGCGTTACATAGCCCAAAGGGCATCCGTAAGTACTCGTATAGTCCAAATGGTGTCGTGAACGCTGTCTTGTCTCTATCTTTCTCATGCATCACCACCTGGTGGTACCCACTTGCAAGATCGATGGTTGAAAAGAAAGCCGCACCACTCAGGGCATCCAGACTCTCGTCGATGCGCGGAAGCGGGAAGGCATCACGCCTTGTCTTTAAATTCAGCCTCCGGTAATCTACACATAGCCTCAAACTTCTATCAGGCTTGCGCACAAGAACGATTGGTGAAGCATATGAGCTTGAACTCTCCTGAATCACTCCCTTCCTCAACAGGTCAGAAATGTGCTCTTTAACCTCTTTGTACTGATTAGGTGGTATACGGCGGTACGGTTGGGAGACCGGTGTTTCATCCACCAGTGGGATTTCATGTTTTACGCGATCAGTGCATCCCAGATCTTCATCATTAGTTGCAAACACATCTGCGTACTTCACCAAAACTTCCACTAGCTCTGCCTGCTGTTCTGGTGTACCTCCTAAATGCAAGCGGTCAAGTAAAGTCTGTGTGTCACTGCTGGTTTCCTGATCATCCTTACGGTTAATTACCACTTCCTCATGATCCTCATGAAACTTTACCTCATAGGGGTCACCCTCAAGACACTGACACTGGCTAAGACCACCAAGCCTAGTCTTCGGGGAGAGCCAGACATCTTCTGGGGAAAAGTTGACTACTTGAACTGGAAAAATGTGATTGTTGGATGATATCACTGTAGGAACAACTATCAACCCACCAGGAAGTGGAACGTTACCCGGTTCAAACATGACGGCCCCACTCTCTGTCTGGGTTTTACGGCCCCCTACATGGACGGTAGAAACTGATGAAGCAGGTACATGTACTTTCTGTCTGCCAGCTACACGAGCCACAGACATGGTCTCAATGCGCTCTGACTCTTGAACCCGGCTGAAAGCTTCTCTCCAAACAAAGTCCAGCTCACCCCGTAGTGTTGTGTCAAACTCAGAGAGCATTAACTGCCTGCACCGTTTAGCAATGTTCATTCCAATGATGCCAGGTAGAGAAGAGTCAGGTTCGTTTGTGTCATTGTCTTTGATTATGAGGAAACCACACTCTGGGATGGTAAGCCCCCCCACCTGTATGTCAAGCTCAACATAGCCTAAGTATGGCAGCGGTAACTTGTTTGCAGCTGTTAATTTAAGCCATTTAGCAGTGCAGTGTATGTCATCTTCCTCTCCATGGAGATGGTCTCTGAAAAAGCTTTCTGTCAAAGTGCTAACATTACTTCCTGTATCCAACAAACATCTAAGAGGCACACCATCTATTTGAATGTCTACCTCGGGGCACTTACCTACAGCATTTTTTAAAAACCGCTCTTTGGTTAAGGTGTCTGCTGAGCCTTCTGACTTAC
The DNA here is from genome assembly GCA_036785325.1 of Urophycis tenuis. Classification (NCBI taxonomy): domain Eukaryota; kingdom Metazoa; phylum Chordata; class Actinopteri; order Gadiformes; family Phycidae; genus Urophycis; species Urophycis tenuis. The sequence continues at coordinate 767,091 of JAXIVH010000031.1, forward strand.
CTCGCATTGCCCGGCTCATAGCAATGGAGGGCTCTCGTTTCCCTGTACCGCAGGAGGTGTGACATTAGCGGTGCTCCATGGTCTACGTAGTGTAGTGCAATGTCTAGCAATATGCCCCACCCCCTCACAGCGCAAGCAGATTGGCTGACCATCACTTGTGTATCTAGGCTGGACTTTAGGTCTACTGCTCCTGTTACCACCTCCTGAGCTGAGGTTCTGTGTTGTAAGCCCGCGAACTGCATTGGTTAGTTCTCCAATAGCTTTACCCTGCTGAGCAATTATCTTAACTACTTCCTGCAGTGTCAAACTCAAGTCAGTCGGTGAGTCAGTGGTCAGGTTTGTCTGCTCTAACCTCGCTGGGGCTAACACCAACTACATTTCTACTTCTCGCCATATTTGAGCTCCGAGGACGGTCCTCGATAGCCCACATGATCGCCTCCTCTCGAACATCAAACAAATAGGGGGTAGTAGAGATCACTAACAGTGCGATCACCCCGTCCTTGACCAAGTGGCTTCTTCCGAAGCCCGATCCGTTATGAGTCCTATGCACATGCATGATGCTTTCGGATTAGGTCTCGAATGCACTGATCTCTGCCGCACTGCTCAGGTGCGTTTCAAGGGCGCAGGGGCCAGCTCCCCCTGTTGCCGACAACCCCCATGCTAGGAAACCTATAAGAAAGCCTCGAAATGGACAGACCACCCAACGCCGACCCCAGCACCAAACCCGACTACGACTTAGCGAAAATAAACTAGAAATCCTTGAGGTGAACATCCGAGGACTACGCACCAATATTGGGGACCTCTCCAACCTCTGCTCAGAGGAGAAGCCCTCGATCGTCATCTTGGTAGAGACTTTCCTGGACTCCACCATTCCAGACGGGGCAGATGAGATACAGATCCCTGGCTACTCACTCAGCTGTCGCAGAGATCGCACTGGAGCGGCCGGTGGCGGTATAGCAGTCTACTGTCTAGAAGGTGTTTCCATCTACCATAATCCAACTAAAGATCCTGAAGACTTTGAGCTCATGTGGCTCACTGTCGCTCTGAAGACCAGGACGCTGCTGATAGGTGCTGTTTACCGCCCGCCAAGTGCCTCCAACGAAGTCTTGGACTACCTCGACAACAACACCTTCTCTGTGATGGAAGAGCTTGGAGCCCAGTCTGTAATGCTCATCGGCGACTTCAATGTACATCACAAAGAATGGCTGGGGAGTAATGTCACAGATACTGCTGGACGGCGTGCCCTGCAACTTGCCAACGGCCTGGGACTTGAGCAGATCGTCACCGAACCAACGAGACACTACAACATTCTAGACCTGGTTCTATCAGACACTCCAGCCACCACAAAGACTCTGGCAAATGTAGGCTCCTCGGACCACAACCCGGTACTCATTCAGTTAAAACTACCAGTCTTCAGAGACAAGCCATACAAACGCAGAGTCTGGAGCTATGACAAAGCTCGATTCTGGGAGATGAGGGGGTACCTTACTTCCACCAACTGGTCCAGTGTCTTCAAGGGAGAAGATCCTGAAACAATCTGCACCACTCTCACCTGCTTACTGCAAGATGCCATGGTCGCATTTATACCAAACAAGATCATCACCAGAAAGCCTGGGGATAAAGCTTGGTTCAATGAGGAGTGCAGAAGAACAGCCACGAAAAAGCGACGGCTCTACCACAGGATGCGGACATCCAACAACCCGACTTCAAAACAAAAGTTCCTTGAAGCGAGAGCAGCTTTTAACCAAGCGGAGAAATGGGCAAAGAGACAATATAACAACAAACTGAGAAGAGATCTATCCGACAAATCACTCAGCTCGAAGAAATGGTGGGGAATTGTGAATTCACTCTCTGGAAGGAGCGGATCTACAGAGATACCCGTCATAGAACATCAGGGCATCCCCCACATCTCAGCTAGTGACAAGGCCAACATCTTCTGCCAAACCAAGTCATCTAAATAAATCAGCACAATCTGGAAGGCTAAATCACTCATTGTAGCCTGCATCAACCGTTGAAACGTTGCAGGGGCGTTACATAGCCCAAAGGGCATCCGTAAGTATTCGTATAGTCCAAATGGTGTCGTGAACGCTGTCTTGTCTCTATCTTTCTCATGCATCACCACCTGGTGGTACCCACTTGCAAGATCGATGGTTGAAAAGAAAGCCGCACCACTCAGGGCATCCAGACTCTCATCGATGCGCGGAAGCGGGAAGGCATCACGCCTTGTCTTTAAATTCAGCCTCCGGTAATCTACACATAGCCTCAAACTTCTATCAGGCTTGCGCACAAGAACGATTGGTGAAGCATATGAGCTTGAACTCTCCTGAATCACTCCCTTCCTCAACAGGTCAGAAATGTGCTCTTTAACCTCTTTGTACTGATTAGGTGGTATACGGCGGTACGGTTGGGAGACCGGTGTTTCATCCACCAGTGGGATTTCATGTTTTACGCGATCAGTGCATCCCAGATCTTCATCATTAGTTGCAAACACATCTGCGTACTTCACCAAAACTTCCACTAGCTCTGCCTGCTGTTCTGGTGTACCTCCTAAATGCAAGCGGTCAAGTAAAGTCTGTGTGTCACTGCTGGTTTCCTGATCATCCTTACGGTTAATTACCACTTCCTCATGATCCTCATGAAACTTTACCTCATAGGGGTCACCCTCAAGACACTGACACTGGCTAAGACCACCAAGCCTAGTCTTCGGGGAGAGCCAGACATCTTCTGGGGAAAAGTTGACTACTTGAACTGGAAAAATGTGATTGTTGGATGATATCACTGTAGGAACAACTATCAACCCACCAGGAAGTGGAACGTTACCCGGTTCAAACATGACGGCCCCACTCTCTGTCTGGGTTTTACGGCCCCCTACATGGACGGTAGAAACTGATGAAGCAGGTACATGTACTTTCTGTCTGCCAGCTACACGAGCCACAGACATGGTCTCAATGCGCTCTGACTCTTGAACCCGGCTGAAAGCTTCTCTCCAAACAAAGTCCAGCTCACCCCGTAGTGTTGTGTCAAACTCAGAGAGCATTAACTGCCTGCACCGTTTAGCAATGTTCATTCCAATGATGCCAGGTAGAGAAGAGTCAGGTTCGTTTGTGTCATTGTCTTTGATTATGAGGAAACCACACTCTGGGATGGTAAGCCCCCCCACCTGTATGTCAAGCTCAACATAGCCTAAGTATGGCAGCGGTAACTTGTTTGCAGCTGTTAATTTAAGCCATTTAGCAGTGCAGTGTATGTCATCTTCCTCTCCATGGAGATGGTCTCTGAAAAAGCTTTCTGTCAAAGTGCTAACATTACTTCCTGTATCCAACAAACATCTAAGAGGCACACCATCTATTTGAATGTCTACCTCGGGGCACTTACCTACAGCATTTTTTAAAAACCGCTCTTTGGTTAAGGTGTCTGCTGAGCCTTCTGACTTACCTCGCATTGCCCGGCTCATAGCAATGGAGGGCTCTCGTTTCCCTGTACCGCAGGAGGTGTGACATTAGCGGTGCTCCATGGTCTACGTAGTGTAGTGCAATGTCTAGCAATATGCCCCACCCCCTCACAGCGCAAGCAGATTGGCTGACCATCACTTGTGTATCTAGGCTGGACTTTAGGTCTACTGCTCCTGTTACCACCTCCTGAGCTGAGGTTCTGTGTTGTAAGCCCGCGAACTGCATTGGTTAGTTCTCCAATAGCTTTACCCTGCTGAGCAATTATCTTAACTACTTCCTGCAGTGTCAAACTCAAGTCAGTCGGTGAGTCAGTGGTCAGGTTTGTCTGCTCTAACCTCGCTGGGGCTAACACCAACTACATTTCTACTTCTCGCCATATTTGAGCTCCGAGGACGGTCCTCGATAGCCCACATGATCGCCTCCTCTCGAACATCAAACAAATAGGGGGTAGTAGAGATCACTAACAGTGCGATCACCCCGTCCTTGACCAAGTGGCTTCTTCCGAAGCCCGATCCGTTATGAGTCCTATGCACATGCATGATGCTTTCGGATTAGGTCTCGAATGCACTGATCTCTGCCGCACTGCTCAGGTGCGTTTCAAGGGCGCAGGGGCCAGCTCCCCCTGTTGCCGACAACCCCCATGCTAGGAAACCTATAAGAAAGCCTCGAAACGGACAGACCACCCAACGCCGACCCCAGCACCAAACCCGACTACGACTTAGCGAAAATAAACTAGAAATCCTTGAGGTGAACATCCGAGGACTACGCACCAATATTGGGGACCTCTCCAACCTCTGCTCAGAGGAGAAGCCCTCGATCGTCATCTTGGTAGAGACTTTCCTGGACTCCACCATTCCAGACGGGGCAGATGAGATACAGATCCCTGGCTACTCACTCAGCTGTCGCAGAGATCGCACTGGAGCGGCCGGTGGCGGTATAGCAGTCTACTGTCTAGAAGGTGTTTCCATCTACCATAATCCAACTAAAGATCCTGAAGACTTTGAGCTCATGTGGCTCACTGTCGCTCTGAAGACCAGGACGCTGCTGATAGGTGCTGTTTACCGCCCGCCAAGTGCCTCCAACGAAGTCTTGGACTACCTCGACAACAACACCTTCTCTGTGATGGAAGAGCTTGGAGCCCAGTCTGTAATGCTCATCGGCGACTTCAATGTACATCACAAAGAATGGCTGGGGAGTAATGTCACAGATACTGCTGGACGGCGTGCCCTGCAACTTGCCAACGGCCTGGGACTTGAGCAGATCGTCACCGAACCAACGAGACACTACAACATTCTAGACCTGGTTCTATCAGACACTCCAGCCACCACAAAGACTCTGGCAAATGTAGGCTCCTCGGACCACAACCCGGTACTCATTCAGTTAAAACTACCAGTCTTCAGAGACAAGCCATACAAACGCAGAGTCTGGAGCTATGACAAAGCTCGATTCTGGGAGATGAGGGGGTACCTTACTTCCACCAACTGGTCCAGTGTCTTCAAGGGAGAAGATCCTGAAACAATCTGCACCACTCTCACCTGCTTACTGCAAGATGCCATGGTCGCATTTATACCAAACAAGATCATCACCAGAAAGCCTGGGGATAAAGCTTGGTTCAATGAGGAGTGCAGAAGAACAGCCACGAAAAAGCGACGGCTCTACCACAGGATGCGGACATCCAACAACCCGACTTCAAAACAAAAGTTCCTTGAAGCGAGAGCAGCTTTTAACCAAGCGGAGAAATGGGCAAAGAGACAATATAACAACAAACTGAGAAGAGATCTATCCGACAAATCACTCAGCTCGAAGAAATGGTGGGGAATTGTGAATTCACTCTCTGGAAGGAGCGGATCTACAGAGATACCCGTCATAGAACATCAGGGCATCCCCCACATCTCAGCTAGTGACAAGGCCAACATCTTCTGCCAAACCTTTGCGGCCAAGTGCACACTGCCAGGGGCCTCAGCACAGCCTGAGCTCCAGTGTCCATCACCATCTTCTCAACTTGGCGACGTCCACTTCAAACCAAAAGAGGTCAGAAACATCCTGCGCAACCTGGACCCAGGGAGGGCTACAGGGCCTGACGAAATCCCTGCGAGGGTCCTCAAAGAGTGCGCCGCAGAACTGGCCAGCCCCCTCAGCCGTCTCTTCCAACTCCTCTTCTCTCGTGGCCTGTTCCCCGACCAATGGAAAACTGCTAGGGTGATCCCAATACACAAAAGGGACTCCAAGTCAGATCCATCAAAGTACCGCCCCATATCCCTGCTCAGCATCATCAGTAAAGCGATGGAATCCTCTGTTCAGAAACAACTACAGAAATATCTCCTCCGCCACAACCTTATCTCCAACAAACAATACGGGTTCAGACCAAACCACAGCACAGCAGACCTCCTTACAGTTCTGTCCCAGACGTGGAACAACATCCTGGACAAAGGCGGCGAAGCGTACGCAGTCGCACTGGACATCAAGGGTGCCTTCGACCAAGTCTGGCACAATGGCCTTTGCGCAAAGCTCTCGTCTAAGGGCATAACTGGAAGACTACACACCTGGCTACGGAACTACCTCCAAGGAAGATCCATCAATGTTGTGCTTTCTGGTCAGTCCTCCTCACCACTTCCCATCAATGCCTCTGTACCGCAGGGATCAATTCTCGGCCCTATACTATTCTCCATCTTCATTGATGACGTAGTGGAACAGTGCGACAACAACATCTTCCTGTTCGCTGACGACTCCACCATCTTCGCACCTGTGACATCAAATGGGCCTGAGGTGGCTGCGTCCCTAAACAAAGACCTGGAAAACATCCGAAGGTGGGCTGACATCTGGAAGGTCACATTCGAGCCCAGCAAATGTAAGGCCATAGTTCTTTCCAGAAAGAGGAATCCATCCCGACCGGATCTTTTTTTTGGGACCACCAAAATCAGTATCTGCGAACAGATGGAGATTCTGGGACTCTGCATTGACTCTAAACTGACATGGACCAGACATCTGTCTAACGTCTGCAAACGCGCCGGACAACGCCTTGGAGCACTGCGGAGGCTGGCCAACAAGCTTGATGCCAAGGGCAAGGCCAACATCTACAAAACCCAGGTCAGGAGCATCATGGAGTACTCCTGCCTAGCCTGGATGAATGCCGCCAAGACCACTCTCGGGCAGCTCGAAAGCATCCAGAAAAAGGCCTTAAAGATCATCGGGGTGGACGAGGACCTTGCCCTGCAGCAGTATGCCATCAGCAAGCTGAGCCATCGTAGAGCGGTTGCAGCAACAACTGTCCTCTACAAGATGCACACCCCCAGCTGCCCAGTGGATCTCAAAGCCCTGTTACCCCCACCCCACATCCCAGGTCGCATTACTCGGAGGACACTACCAAGCCACGCCCTGGAAGCTCCTAAGTCTACCACCAAATGCCTTGACAGGAGCTTTCTCCACTCTGCTATTTCCACATGGAACAGCCTTCCTCCTGTGGTTGTTGGAGACATTACACCAAGGGGTACTCAGGCCTTTAAGAAGAGGCTGAACAAACACCTCCTCAGTATGTGACTGTAATCCTTAAAGCTCAAGGACTTTTTATCACCAACAAACTGTTTACATGCTCTGGACTGAGTAGCTGCAGATCATTGATAGGTTCTGAATATACTGTATTCCTAAAACCTGTATCTGCTCAAGCTTAATAAAAAAAATAATAAAATAAAAAAATTAAAAAATTTAAAAAAAAAAAAAAAAAAAATTAGACCCAGGCTTCTCTCTAACGAGTCTTCGGAGTTCACGTCGAAGGGCGGAGTCACGCACACCTTCAATGAACTGGTCTCTAAGTGCTAGTTGAGGGTCAGCTACTGCATCAGAGGACTGTTGGAGGGCCGAATTCAGCAGCTGCGAGAGTGCATGGGAATAATCTCTCAAATCTTCCCCATCTAACTGTCTACGGGCATAGAAAGCATACAACAGCTGTGGGATACTGCGCTTTTCTCTAAAGGCTCCCCTCAAACAAGAGAACAGATCATTGGGTTGCCTCACTTGTCCCCTCACGCACAGTTTGACCTCCTCTAGGGCTGAACCCTTAAGCAATGGAGGATGAAATCTACCTGATCCTCGCTGCGTAGACCCCTCGCCCTCATCGCCCTCTCCACCTCCTCTATAAACTCATCTACAGTGTGAACATCTTTCCCTGGTTCACCACTAAATGGTACAATGTGTTTTTCTCTTGGAATGTATACAATAGATCTTGTCTGAACGTCACCCATACTAGCAATACTGGACATAACGTCGTCATGTTTCTTACTCAGTTCCAAGAACTGTGACTGTAGCTGTACCAAAGGGTTACCTTCGTCCCCCTGCACAGAAACAGCAGCGTTGTCCTCCTCATCGCTGGATTCTGCTCCAGGAGCAGCCGCTCCCCTGTCTTCTTCTGACATTTTATAGTCGCTTTATCACGGGGTAATAACACAGTCAATAGCAAGTTCAATGTCTGTCAGTCTAACAGTCTCAGAGACTGGGACACCAGACGATCAGCTCCTCCAGCAATCCACGTCAGCGATGCAGACACCTCTTGGTCCTGGGTCACCAGCCCCGTACAGCCACTTCCGGAACACCACACGCTGGTCCAGTCTTCACCACTACTGTTGTTTGTCTACTCTATATAATTTCTCTATCTGACTAAGGTCTCAAAATTAAACAGGGCATCCCACTTCTGACACCAATTAGTGTGGCCGGGTCATCCAAGGATGGGACCAGACACAGAAATACTTTTTGTAGGATCTTTAATACCCCGACTGCCCTGTGAATGGGTCAGCATTAATTATCTAATTTATGAGAGAGATGTTTGTTACATGTCAAATACAAAAAAATTAAATAAATAGATTTCTCTCTTATCTGATTATTTTATGTACCAACAAAACAGCAGTAGTACAAAACAACAGTAGTGGCCTTATTCGCTAGCTTGTAGCTTCACCCTGGATACACACAGCTCTCCGTCTCCCCTGCTGACCCGCGGTCGTCTATGGTGGCTCCCGACACACCGGAGACCATACAAACGCACCCTCGGCCGACCACAAAGACTTCAGTCACAAATGTCCGTCAGTCATCAATAACTGTTATGCTCCAACCCGTTCCCTCGGTCACGTAGTGGAGTTACAGACAGACACGTTTCTCTGTCACCCGGTTCTCCTTACACACTCACAGGAAAATACGCGTATCCGTCACTGCATGTGCTAAGACAACTCACGCGTATTCGTGGGATTCCCGAACTAGCTGGCCTTAAAGTGACATACACTCTATTAGGGCACCGCTGACACAAAAAACTACAGTAACCCCTATTCACTTGGCTACATATATATATATATATATATATAATGTATTGATATTCAGTTTATGGCTTTTAATGTCAAACAGATTCAAGATTCAAGATTCTAAATTCTTTATTGATCCCTGGGGGAAATTCAAGGTCCAAGCAGCTCAAGTAGACTTACAAAAAAATCAAAAGTAAGAAATAAGAAAAAAGAAATAGAAATACGTCATAAGTAATAAGTAAAAAGTAAAGGCAAGGTCCACATTTATGTGCTGTACGTTCCACGGTGATTCTAAGGTGCATTTTCACAGTGATGGTGATGCAACAAGGCAAGACAATGCAGGTATGGTAAGGAGACCAGTATTGAATAATAAAAAAAATATGCTACATAAGGAGATAGTGGATGGAAATATGTAATATAAATATCTTCAATATATGTAAATATAGATATGTAAAGATTGCTACCTAATATAAATAAATATAAGTATGTGGGCCTGATGCATAAAGGATAGACAGTCAATGTGGGAGTTGAAGTGTGAGTGAGGTGTAGTTAGTCCAGGCCGGATGGGGGGGCCTTTCGTTGTCCATGAGAGTGAGCAGTTTGGTCAGGGTCCTCCTGTCAGATATTGAAGTGATGCACTCCAGTTCAGCACCCACCACAGAGCCAGCTTTCCTCACCAGCCTGTCCAGTCATCCGGCATCCCTCTTCTTGGTGCTTCCTCCCCAGCACACCACGGCATAGAACAGGATGCTGGCGACCACAGACTGGTAGAACATCACAAGGAGTTTGCTGCAGACCAGACAGACAGACGTACTTTAATGATCCCTGAGGGAAATTACATTTGATACAATACTCCAGGGAAAAAACAAAGAAGAGACAGACAGACACTCTACGTATAATAAAGTGTTAGAATATATAAATATACAATATAAACCTATGTAAAATATAAAATATAAGTCTATGTAAAATAGAACCTATGTAAAATATAAACCTATGTAAAGCAATATACAAAAAATATACATAAAGAAATATACATAAATGTACATACATCCAGGCATACACTAAGAGGTGATAGCATACATAAGGATGTAGCATGTCGGATTCTATGTTGTAAAAGAAGACCAGTTGTGCATAGAGATGGCCAGTTATGCAGTGAAATGAAAAGAAATTAAAAGTTATGATATGAATTCAATATTCAATATGAATGAATAACCTGTTGTGCAGCAGAAACTACGATGAGTGTGACAGATTGTATAGTTTGATGACCACAGGCAGGAAAGATTTCCTATGTCGCTGTGTGGTGCATCTCGGTGAGAGGAGTCTTCTGCTGAAGGTACTCCTCCGCTGAGCCAGGGTGGAAAAGAGAGGGTGAGAGGCATTGTCCATGAAAGTCCGTAGCCTGGACAGCATCCTCCTATCTGCCACGGTAGTTAGAGTGTCCAATTCCTCACCCACTACATCACCAGCCCTCTTAATGAGTCTATTAAGTCTATTGGTGTCCGCAACCCTCATCCCACTGCCCCAGCATGTGACAGCGAAGAAGATTGCACTGACAACAAACTGACTCATAGAACATCCTCAGCATTGTCCTGCAGATGTTGAAGGACCTTAGCCTCCTCAGAAAAAAGAGTTGGCTTTGGCCCTTCTTGTAGACGGCCTCTGTGTTCCTGGTCCAGTCCAACTTGTTGTTGAAGTATACCCCCAGGTACTTGTACTCCTCAACAGTGTCGAGAGGAACCCCCTGGATGAACACAGGGCCCACCGGTGTTTTGACCCTCCTTAGGTCCACAATGAGCTCCTTTGTCTTTGTAGCATTGAGACCACAAGGAGTTTGCTGCAGCTTTCTCTTCTCATGAGTTATATCTAAGAGTCGAGTCTGTGGGGCATGAAAAACTGAAACAGCGCCTGCAGATGATGTGCCTGGCTCATTGCTGTGCTGTAAAAACAGATGTAAACATCAGTGAGGTTTTTGATTTTCTGCTTCTGTTATGTATGACGCTTAGGTTTTCTTTCATTAAGTACAACGTATAATCCTCTATGACTCACATGCGCACCAGTGGCGGGTTGGCATTGTTAAATTAAGTGACCATAAGGGGAGGGCAGGGGTGGCAGTAGCTCAGTGGATAGAGCGGGTCATCCACTAACTGTAGGGTCGGCGGTTTGATTCCCTCCTTTAACTGTCCGCTTGTCAAAGTGTCCTTGAGCAAGACACTGAACCCAAACTTGTTCTCTGGGCGCTGAACGTAGCAGCCCAATGCTCCTATGTACCATAGGATGGGTCAAATGAACACAGCAGCCCACTGCTCCTATGTACCATAGGATGGGTCAAATGAACACAGCAGCCCACTGCTCCTAGGTACCATAGGATGGGTCAAATGAACACAGCAGCCCACTGCTCCTATGTACCATAGGATGGGTCAAATGAACACAGCAGCCCACTGCTCCTAGGTACCATAGGATGGGTCAAATGAACACAGCAGCTCACTGCTCCTATGTACCATAGGATGGGTCAAATGAACACAGCAGCCCACTGCTCCTATGTACCATAGGATGGGTCAAATGAACACAGCAGCCCACTGCTCCTATGTACCATAAGATGGGTCAAATGAACACAGCAGCCCACTGCTCCTATGTACCATAGGATGGGTCAAATGAACACAGCAGCCCACTGCTCCTAGGTACCATAGGATGGGTCAAATGAACACAGCAGCCCACTGCTCCTATGTACCATAGGATGGGTCAAATGAACACAGCAGCCCACTGCTCTTATGTACCATAGGATGTGTCAAACACAAAGAATAAATTTTGTTCAGATATCTAATTAAAAAAAAAGAGAATGACCAATAAAGAGTGAAAGGTTGTCTCTTCTCTTCTCTCAAGATGATGCAGGGGGCTGCTAGTCTCCTGTGCTCACATGGTCACCTCCACCGATGGTAATATACTTCAAACGCTTTTGTGTGAAGCCGGCTCCAATGTCTCTCTTTCCTCTGCGTTGCTCTGTACGTGTCAGACCGCGCCTTGTTGGAAGACGCCCGTCGGAGCCATTGACTCCACCGGGGGTGACCTCAGGGCAACGTGAGCACGTTCCAGGGAGTACTTGTAGAGACTTGGATTCTGCTACACCTGTAAAAACAACGTGACAATGAAAGACTGTTGAATTCGTCAAATCTGATAGATGCTGTTGAAGACCTGAACTAGAGGGATGCCTCTGATTCCTTCATTTTAAACACTTTCAACCCGAGGCCACGATGATATTAAGAATGACACTGGCTGACAATGATAATATAGCATCAGTCCAAAGTGGCTTGGCGTGGATGAAGGGTACTTGCGGTAGGGTGGGGCTGCAGGGGTATGTATATGTGCAATACATCCATACAATCTCTGCTGAGCCACCTCCCCTCTCTAACAAAGTCAATCGCTCACTGCCTACCGATGGTGCATGGCTGCTACCGTCCCCCTTCTAGCACAGACATCAACACACAAGCCATGTGATTGCTGGTGGTTAGACAGGATTAAACTGGGCTCTTCCACTATTGTTGTGCTTGCTTCTCAGCAGGAGGCAAGATAGTCTGTGGTTAGGGTATTTGGCGCCCATGTAATGACATGTACACAAAAATACTCTATAATATAATTATAATCAGTGTAAGACATGTAGGAATCTGCTAACTGACCAAATGGTAAATAATAGCAGGCTTTAAAGATTTCTTATAGTTCATTCCTGTGTAAATCTACCAACTGCAGTGGCACAACAGGGTTTGGATTCCTCTAAAAGACTAATTTCCATGGGGGAGATAAGGTATTTTGTCTTCTCCATATTCTTTTACCTTTCTGAAAAGTGCTGTATGTTATAATGATGATGGTGAGGATGATGGTGATGTTGATGATGATGAGTATTGTTTTTTAATTGTTATTACTATTATCATTATTATCATGATGATGATTTTTATCATTATTATATTAGTAATTATGATGTAATTGTGAAAGATGTTTTGCGATAAGCGCGACTGTGAAAGAGTATACATATGTCTGTGCGTGTGAATGCGTTTTGATAATTACAGTTTGAATGATGCTCTAATCGTACCCTAATGGAATAGGGTTTTACCAAATCAGAATGGTTTTATTCATCTTTGAGCAGTCTATGGCGGATCCCTTCCTTATCTCTCTTTTGGAGAGAACCCCACTCTGCTTCGGTACACGTTATCGCTTCGCTTAAGCCTGCATGATTTTCCCTGCCATCGGCAATCCTCAACTCCATGTTCCTCATCTGTCCACTCACCGCTGAGCTGTGCCTGCCTTGCGTGTATCTCTCCACCACATCCTCACAATCAATTTCAACAAGAGCAAGAGCCTCTATTTTTATATGTTGTTTTTTTGGCTTGGGTTATTTCCCTGAGGAAGGAATTTATGAATGTATGTTAACACGATGGCTGCGATTTCTCTTCCATACAGTCACCTGGCATCTTGGAGTCAGAATATAGAACGGCAAAATAACAACAATTTGGATCACACAATTCAAAGTATTACGGGGAGAAGTGAAAAAATAAATGCCAGATAGATGCTTTGTGGGAACACAGCCTGTTCATTTAGAGGGTCCTGCTGCCTAGGAGTGGCTACAGAGTGACAACGGTACCCTGTATAAGTTTATGGTACCAGGTGGACTGATTTTTTGTTTCTGTATGGAAAAAAAAGTTTGAAATATGCAAGTTACTTGCATATTCCTTTGTGTGTGTGTGTGTGTGTGTGTGTGTGTGTGTGTGTGTGTGTGTGTGTGTGTGTGTGTGTGTGTGTTGTGTGTGTGCGTGTGCATGTGTGCATGTGTTCATTCATGCATGTGTGTGTGTGTGTGTGTGTGTGTGTTTGTATGCTTACGTGTGCATAAAACAAAAACTCTCATAAGTACTTTTGAAAATGGAAACACAGTTGAAAAGCAGAGCTATTTTCAATGTTTTTTCTTATGAATACGTGTGTTGCTTAAGAGAGGCGCCCGCTGGGTGACAATGTTCCTGGGGCATTAATCTGCCACACTCTGTGTGACTTCTCAGTCACGCCTTGATGGGGCGTCACCACCGCGTGATAAGGGCCTTTTTATGTCTGGGATCCAACAACACAGGCGGTGAGGAGCATGACTCTCTGTCATCCCTGCACGATGCACACAGTGAACAGACAGTGCAGAGCTTACTTACCGTCGGCACGGTTCATCATTGAATGCATTGCTATTGATGAACTCTAATGCAAGGGAATGCATGGCACTTCATTGCCCTTTTATACGATACGGAATACACACACACACACACATACATACACACACACACACACACACACACACACACACACACACACACACACACACACACACACAAGCATAACCACATATATACACATACGCACACACACATACACACAGAGAGACACACACACACACTCTCACACACACACACACACACACACACACACACACACACACACACACACACAAGAGAGAGAGTGAGAGAGGGGGAAGAGAGAGAATAGTGGTGACTACAGCCCAGGGAGCAGACAGCCCTGACCAGGAATTATTTAGTCAGCACCACGGTACTCAGCAGCAAGAGACAGCACCAAGGTTTGTTTGCGGTCCGCTCCAGTACCCCCTGATAGCAGGGTCTTCTACACCGAGACCCACCTGAATCATTAAAACACGTGGTATATCTCTTTCAGCCTCCCACTGCCTGGAGTAGCTTCTTCCCATGTGTACTTATTCATTTACATTTACGTTTAGGGCATTTAGCAGACGCTTTTTCCAAAGCGACTTACAAAGAGTACATTTGTCATAAGAAGGTGAAACATTTAATTGCTGCTAATACAGTAAGAAAGTCACCAGAACTAGTTCAAGCATTTCAATTGCTAGATTAACCATTGCTAGTATACAACATCTCTGACTAAGTGCCAAGTTACAAAGAGCAATCAAAGTGCCAAATTACAAAGAGCGATTAAAGTGCCAAGACGTACAACAAATAAGAGCATGAGGGTAGGGTTATGCAGGGTCTCTTGAGTCTCTTCCTGAAGATGGGGAGGGACTCTGCAGTCCTGACATTGGCAGGGAGCTCGTTCCACTACTGCGGTGCCAAAACGGAGAAGAATTGAGATTCGCCATCCAACCTTTTCCTCCTTTTAGTGATGGCGGTACCAGTCGACCAGCTGAGATAGTTGAGCGGAGTGTTGAGCAGGGGCGTGGTGTTTCACTAGGAGGTAGGTATGGAGGTAGGTAGGGGCAGTTCCATTGACAGCTTTGTAGGCCAGTAGCATCGTCTTGAATTTGATGCGAGCCACTACAGGAAGCCAGTGGAGGCCTTGGAACAGGGGGGGTCACGTGGGAGAATTTTTTTCAGTTGAACATGAGGCGTGCTGCAGTGTTCTGGATCTGCTGCAACGGTTTAATCGCGGTTGCAGGGAGTCCAGCTAAGAGCGACTTGCAGAAGTCGAGGCGGGAGATGACAAGTGCTTGGGTCAGGAGCTGTGTCGCTTCCCTCGTGAGAAAAGGCCAGAGCCTGCGGATGTTGTAGAGAGCAAATCTGCAGGAGCAGGTCACTGCAGTGATGTTTGCAGTGTAGAACAGTTGGTTGTCAACTATTACGCCCAGGTTCCTTGAGGCAGATACTGTGATGCCCTCGACCAAGAGATTGAGCTTGAGTTGATGCAC